>JAACNH010004710.1:0-23038 GCA_019447015.1 Hymenochirus boettgeri | reverse complement strand
TGTCTAACTGCAAAAAAAAAAATGATCTGAAGAAATCAGTAAAGCACTGTACAACTAACTGCAATGATCTGGATAATCAGTACACTGTACATACTGTTATATAACTGCAATGATCTAGAGAAATCAGTTACACTGTACACAGACAACTGCAATGATCTGGAGAAATCAGTACACTGTACATACTGTATATAACTGCAATGATCTGGAGAAATCAGTACACTGTACATACTGTATATAACTGCATGATCTGGAGAAACAGTACACTGTACATACTGTATATAACTGCAATGATCTGGAGAAATCAGTACACTGTACAGCTGTACATAACTGCAATGATCTGGAGAAATCAGTACCTACTGTACATACTGTATATAACTGCAATGATCTGAAGAAATCAGTACACTGTACATACATAAACTGCAATGATCTAGATAATCAGTACACTGTACATACTGTATATAACTGCAATGATCTAGAGAAATCAGTACACTGTACATCTGTTATAACTGCAATGATCTAGATAATCAGTACACTGTACATACGGTATATAACTGCAATGATCTGAGAAATCAGTACACTGTACAATACTGTATATAACTGCAATGATCTGGAGAAATCAGTACACTGTACATACTGTACTAACTGCAATGATCTGGAGAACTCAGTACACTGTACATACTGTACTAACTGCAATGATCTGGAGAAATCAGTACACTGTACATACTGTATATAACTGCAATGATCTGGAGAAATCAGTACACGTACATACGTATATAACTGCAATGATCTGGAGAAATCAGTACACTGTACATTGTACATAACTGCAATGATCTAAAGAAATCAGTGCACTGATATAATAAATAAATCAACCTTGAGATACATATCGTAGTATGAATAACAGTGTCTGTACCAGACAACTGCATGATCTGGAGAAATCAGTACACTGTACTACTGTATATAACTGCAATGATCTGGAGAAATCAGTACACTGTACATACTGATATAACTGCAATGATCTGGAGAAATCAGTACACTGTACATACTGTATAACTGCAATGATCTGGAGAAATCAGTACACTGTACATACTGTACTAACTGCAATGATCTGGAGAAATCAGTACACTGTACATACTGTATATAACTGCAATGATCTGAAGAAATCAGTACACTGTACATACATAACTGCAATGATCTAGATAAATCAGTACACTGTACATACTGTATATAACTGCAATATCTAGAGAAATCAGTACACTGTACATACTGTATATAACTGCATGATCTGATAAATCAGTACACTGTCATACTGTAATATAACTGCAATGATCTGAGATCAGTTACACTGTACATACTGTATATAACTGCAATGATCTGGAGAAATCAGTACACTGTACATACTGTACATAACTGCAATGATCTGGAGAACTCAGTACACTGTACATACTGTACATAACTGCAATGATCTGGAGAACATCAACACTGTACATACTGTATATAACTGCATGATCTGGAGAAATCAGTAACTGTACATACTGTATATAACTGCAATGATCGGGAAATCAGTACACTGTACATACTGTATATATGCAATGATCTGGGAAATCAGTACACTGTACATACATAACTGCAATGATCTAGAAATCAGTACACTGTACATACTGTATATAACTGCAATGATCTAGAGAAATCAGTACACTGTACATAACTGCAATGATCTAGATAACAGTACACTGTACATACTGTATATAACTGCAATGATCTGGAGAAATCAGTACACTGTACATACGTATATAACTGCAATGATCTGGAGAAATCAGTACACTGTACATACTGTATATAACTGCAATGATCTGGAGAAATCAGTACACTGTACATACTTATATATAACTGCAATGATCTGGAGATCAGTACACAGTACATACATAACTGCAATGATCTAGATAAATCAGTACACTGTACATACTGTATATAACTGCAATGATCTGGATAAATCAATCACTGTACATACTGTATATAACTGCAATGATCTGGAGAAATCAGTACACTGTACATACTATATATAACTGCAATGATCTGGAGAAATCAGTACACTGTACATACTGTATATAACTGCAATGATCTGGAGAAATCAGTACACTTACATACTGTATATAACTGCAATGACTGGAGAAATCAGCACAGTGTACATACATAACTGCAATGATCTAGATAAATCAGCATTGTACTACAACAAACTGCAATGATCTGATAAATCAGTACACTGTACAAACTAACTGCAATGATCTAAAGAAATCAGTGCACTGTACACAGACAACTGCAATGATCTTGAGAATCAGTGCACTGTACATACTGTATATAACTGCAATGATCTGCAGAAATCAGTACACTGTACATACATAACTGCAATGATCTGGGAGTTGTAGTTTCAAAACTGAATTTTAAATTTTTGTTTTTGCTTGTATGTGTGATTTTTGTTTCTAGTGACTCCAGAGCACTCTAGATGTTGACACACCCTATGATCATGAAACAATTACTTCAGAGAGATATTTGTCAGGTGGTTTATCTTTTTAAAATCTTAGAAGTCTAATCATGCAGCTTGTTAAACTGAGGTGCATGACAACTCCATGAGAAGGTAGTATCCCTACCATCCAACATTCCCCTTTAATAGGTACACTATGAAAACGTATTCACCAGAGTTGTGCTAAGGTCATGTTCACTTCATTACCTCTCCCTGCATCTATAAACATGTTGTTTCTATAAGTACCATCCCTCCAACATTCCCCTTTAAATAGGTACAATAATGAGAAATACATTACACAGAGATGTGCTAAGATCAGGTTAACTTCATTATCCCCCCTGCAGCTTTGTACATGTTGTTTCTATAAGTACCTACCCTCCAACATTCCCCTTAAATGGGTACACTATTGAGAAATACATTGCACAGAACTGTGCTAAATCAGGTTAACTTCATTATCCTCCCTGCAGCTCTGTACTATGTTGTTTCTATAAGTACCTACCCTCCAACATTCCCCTTTAAATAGGTACAATAATGAGAAATACATTACACAGAGCTGTGCTAAATCAGGTTAACTTCATTATCCCCCCTCCCCCTGCAGCTCTGTAATATGTTGTTTCTTAAGTACCTACCCTCCAACTTCCCCTTTAGATAGGTACACTATTGAGAATACATTACACGAGCTGTGCTAAGATCAGGTTCACTTCATTATCCTCTCCCTTCATCGTACTATGTTGTTTTCTATTGTGTATCTATTAAAGAGCGATGTTGGAGGGTACGGGTTACCTACTAAATAAACACTACTGTCAAGATCAATGAATGGATTGCAGATAATGTGTGGTGTTAAATCTGTAACCCTTTCCCAGACTCAAAATCTGATTTAAAAGTAAAATAACGTTAAGAACCTTTGGACCCTGAGGGGCGGTCTTGAATGAAAAGTTTGCGCAGGTTGTGAAGAGTCTGAGTTCTCTGGCCTAAAATAAACACAGATATGAGCATCCAGCAAAACTTAACTATTCATGGTTTTACAATCTTCCCTTACTTTCAGTTTTAAAGGGGAACCTCGATCTATTCTTTGTCATATAATTCTGCAAAGGTGTCAGTCAATCCTATATGTAAAGCTATAAAACATAGAAGTAGCTTTTAAAAAAGGAAATGATCTGTTTTCTATATTCTGTACCAAATACATTGCACAGAGCTGTGCTAAGATCAGGTTCACTTCGTTATCCTCCCCCTGAATAAAGACACTACGAAAAGCTTAAAGGACAACTCCACTGTAAAAAATAGCTTTAAAAAAATGAAAATAACTGGGGTAGGGAGGTAGGATTGATTATCCCTACCTCCCAGCACACACAGTTCTCATCTGCCAGGTTATGTCCTGAACTTTACTGCATTAAATATAGTGCTGAAGCACTGAGATGGACTGGCAGAAACAGTTTTTGGCTGGCCGTGCCCCACAGACACAATATTGAGTGGGAGGATTTACCAATACTAGCCCAGATACTTTTCATTTTAACAGGTTTTTTTAAGTTCTCCTTAAAGGAGAAAGGACTGAGAAAAATTCTGTTTTATAATTTGTCCATTTCTGTTCCTGTTGACGTTTTCCCCAAAATTCTACTGTGCCGTACAGTAGACCAACTCCTATGCCTGGCACTCGGCATGACGCTGGGGGACATCTCCATGGGCTAGAAAAAGGGGACGATGAATATCGATGGAATCTGAAAGCTATACCTAGTGAACTAGTAAAACAGCTCTATGGTAAACATTACATTACTGGGCAGTGATGATAGACAGACAGACGACAGACAGACAGACAGACAGACAGACAGATAATAGATAGATAGATGATAGAAGATAGATAGATAGATAGATAGACAGCAGGCAGCGCAGACAGAAACAGACTGACTACTGACTGACAGATAATAGATAGATAGATAGATAGATAGATAGATAGATAGATAGATAGACGATAATAGATAGATAGATAGATAGATAGAGAGGGAGAGAAGAGAGAGAGAGAGAGAAGAGATAATAGACATTAAATTTATGGAAATGACTGGCTATAGAGCCTGAGACAATTTATGCTTTTACATACCACAGTTTCTTCAAGACTTTAAGATCCTCACGGGACTGTTCCCTTTTGTCATTAAGAGCCTGGGGTACGAAAATATAACATTTTTAAATAAAACAAAAACATCTGAAGGACGTGTGTGAAATTAGCCTCTAAAGTTGCCACCCTTTCCCTTTAACCCAAAATTCATATGGATGTACATACTGCAAGGCTAAATACTAGTTCATTTAAAGCAAAAGTCCCTTTGGGCACAGTCACTGCCCCTCCCCTAGCTCAGTGAGCTCAGACCTGCTCAGTGTGATTCATCCAGCAGAGATAGAAGAATTGTCCAATACGATTCTACCCTGCTAAAGCGAGGGTGGGAGTGAGATGGAAGTGAAAGAGTATTCTGGAGTGAAAAGGAAAATAAATCTATATATAAGAAAGGAATGGGATACATAATTTCAATTGTCGGTTTCTGGGATTTAAGGTCATTTAATCTAGCAATTCTCTTAGGTCCCCATGCTGGATATTTAAAAAGGACAGGAGAGGAGGAGTGAGAGAGGTAAGTATAACTGTCCTTCATTTTATCATGCACAATGTTCCGAATGTAAATACTGACCAGCAGTCATCATGCTGGTTTTTTATAAAGGGAAAAGCTGCCAACTGCCACAACAACATTATTGAGGGTAGTATGGAATTGATTAAGACACCAATCACTAGTAGCCAATCTCTGTGTGAATATATTCTAGTTTCCTTTATATCTTCCCATTGGCTGACAGGTGAAATCTATGTAGTTCCCATAGTAGAAAACATACTATAAATGTGTGTGTGATACTGTCTCCATTACCCAGCATTATGGGCTGATACTCACATGAGCTTCTGAAGGTCTTGTTCTTTCTGCTCCTCTCTGCCTTCAGTTTCTCATAGTCACATGTCAGTTTTGTCCTGATGCAGTTGCAGTTTCTGATTCAGACTTAAAGGGAAGAATTCAATTTATTTTACTGACTGTGACTTTCTTCTCAGTTTAAAGGGGACACCATCTCTTTCATCATTGTCCATCTTAGAAAGGACTATTTTACATAAAGGAAACCATATAGCGCCAACTAGTGGAGCAGAATAGGCATTACAGGTTGAAATCTACATGAACAATTGGCTGCAATCTGTTTCAATGTCTCTAACCATGTACAATTTCCTTAAACACTCATTTATATTGTTCAGTGTTCATACTGAAGCATGTCTGTATTTTAACCTTGATTGGATAGGTGGCCATAGGTGACCTCACAGGTGTGACATAACACTCCTATTGGCCCTATTTTGTGGGCAAATGCACCTAAGAGAACTACTAAATAAGCTTAAGGGAAATGCAACAGGAATTTATACAGCAGATGCGTACCACTGTCTATGAAAGATTTAGTTAAAATGAGGCTTTGCTTCCCCTTTAAAATCAGGAACTTGAAAAAAGCTTAACTCACTCTTCAAGTCATCAATAATCTTCTGCTTCTCCTCAATTTCATCGCGCAGGCGAGAAAGCTGTCTCTGGTGGGCTTCCCTGTGGTTTTCCATTTGCTGCTCCAGAGTGTTCTGATTAATAAGAAAAAACAGAGTATCATAAGGTTGTTCCCTGTAACCTTCAAAAGGCTCTGCGACCAATTAGATTGCTCAGTGGCAAGGGACAAATAACAGTCATTACCCTTATAGAAAGGTTGTCACATACTGATGAAGATTAAAGGGAAAGTTCAGTGTAAAATATTATTATTTTTAAAATTATTATTTTAGTTTTATTACACATATACCTAGTTATTCTACATATTCTTCCATTTAAAAAAATCTGCTGAAAATCAGAATTTACATCCCTTGCTATTCCCTGCTGTTGACATTAGTGAGCTGACATTTCAGGTTCTAACGGTCCTTCTCCTTCCCAGAATGCACCACATCCTTGGAATGTTCCTAACAGTAATTTCTACTGATTGGCTGTTGGTGTCACCACGCTCAGATCTCTACTGAGCAAATGATTCAACCCAGGCGCTGGGTCAAGGGCAGAACCATAACGGTCTCTACTGCAAACAGGAAGTCAGTATTTTGGTTGGATTTATTTATACACTCTTTAAAATATGTTGATATATCATACTTTGTCCTATCAATTCATTACTGTTACCTGCTAGGTTTCTGGGTGCCTCATGGAAACTGAGCAATTTAGAAACCTTTACTGAGCCTGTACTGAGCCTGGCATGCTCAGAAGAGGCAGACAGGGGATTACATTCAGTCATTAACTGTTGATGTCAACTGTCAAATCCATAACTGACAGTTACTAACTGGAAGAACCAGGAAGCAGAAACAGGGGCAAAGGACATTGTGCAGGATTTCAGGTTAGACTTATATATTTCACATTTCATACTATTACCGTTTAGGGTTTTACCTGTATGTAAGTTTTCATTTCAGCTGGACTTGCCCTTTGAGAGTTTTGGGATATAAGTAATAAAAATGTGGTTTAGCCTAAGCTTCTAATTTAAAGAATAGTGTATATGTCCATTAGCCCTAATTCCCACCATTTTAAGTAAATCCACATTTTCATACATATTGTTATCTATGATAGTCAGGAAGTAGGCGTCCTACATAGTAGCGTTCATTTCTATTTGTCCCCATAGATGCGCATTTGTCCTATCAAACAGCTTTATCTACATGGATAGCACAAAACAAAAATCCTAGATCAGTGGTGACAAACCTTGGCGCTTCAGATGTTTTTGAAACTACAACTCACCCCAGTATGCCTTGTAACAGAATGTAACCATGAGATTTTGGGAGTTTTAGATTCTAAACTTCTGGAGTGCAGAGATCGACACCTCTGTCCTAGAGGTACAAGGTAATTCTCTCTGATGTTCCTGGCAGCACACATTAATGTCCAATGGAGACATTGGAGACACAGGTTTTAGCTGGAGCTACCAGTTTTTGTTAAGGTATCATTTCTAAGCATCATTAGCGCCCCCTAGTGGGTTAATAAACGGTAAATTACAAAATTTGCTGTCTAGGTTAACTTTCTAATTAGCTGGGTTTTGGGGTCTGGGTGACGAAGCTCAGGTGATTGGAAACATTAATTTAGATTCATACTAAAATATTAAATATTGGGGAATAAACACAAAATAATTCAACCTCATTTCCAGTTTCTAGCATCTTGAAGTCTTGTAGATGTTCCTTCTCTTTGTCCTTAAATGACACTTCGTGCATTCTCTCTGTAGGTACATAATGACATCACATCATTTCATCTACATCACAACCAAGAATGACACCCGAGAGGTTAACCAGTCAAGTGTTTATCAAGTCACAAATCAAAGTCAACCCAAGTCTCCAACTAAAGCCTCATTAGTGAATTGTAGGACAGACAGACATCCCATAGTCAGGGTCAGCCTGAAATATCTGAGGTGATTCAGGTGGGTGATGCTGTCGGCTGGCGTTTGCCTGGGTCGGATGAATGGGTAATTTGACATGCCGGTATATCATCGCCCATCGTGTGTCCATAGGAGACATTTGCCGTGGCTGACCACTCTATATCGGCGAATGGTCAGGACAGAAAATTTGTCAGTGTGTCCCCAGCCTAACGTTCTGATGAGAAATCCACATTTGCTACATCACCATTAGGTAAAGTCAGAGCTGTGACAGAATTTGCTGAACATTGTCAGTATCGGGACTATCGGGCAAGATGGATTTCTATTACACTCTCTTTACTACAGTAGAAGAATCCGATAACATCGGACCATTGTGGGCACATTGAACAATCATTCTGTATAGAGAATATATGGAACAATCACCCCTGTGTTAATAACATGTATATATATTTTATATATATATATATATATATATTATATATATATATATATATATATAATAGGATTGGTAGGGGTCTCTGCACAACCCTCATAACAGGCAGTCACCCCGTTGCCTCCGATAAGAGGTACAGACAGACAGAGAAGTAGGAGCACACGTGGGTTTTTTCAAGAAGATATCTAGATTTATTACGTGAGAAAAGCAACGTCAGTAATCCTGACGATGGCCGAAACGCGTTGATTTTCTCACGATAATAAACCTAGATATCTCTTGAAAAAACCCACAAGTGCTCCGACTTCTCTGACTGACTATATATATATATATATATATAATACAATGTGTACAGTCAGCTATACATCCACCTCCAGGATTTCCTAATGTCCCTATTCCTGCTCACTAGCTCCATCACAGTGCAGTAGGTACAGGAAGTTCTGTATATAAACCCAGTCTCAGCAATCACATCAGGCAGCTGCAGGGTTAGATACAGATCTCTATGCTGCTGTCAATCACAGGGCAGACTGGATCCATTTTTCAAACAAACAAATGCTGCTTCTTATTTACAGCTCCATTGACAATGTAACAATCTATATAACAGTCTATGGAACGCAGGCTGCACTGCTGGGGGATTCCAGGCACCAGTAATCCCCCCCTAAACACGCCCCTGCTAGTGATCCTTCCGTCAGGAGCCGCATAGTGTATCCCACATGCTAACCCCAATCTCCCTATAGAAGAGAACAGGCTGCTTAGCTAGCACCCATCCTGACCTGGCCCTTTGCATATACCATACTGTACCTTCTCTAGGTCCATTGCATGGCCAACCATAACATCTTTATTTCATATAGTGGTAATGGTGCACAAGTCATAGACATTTAATCACTTACTCTTAGCAATTACAGACCTAGAACCACTCAGACCTCGATCCATGCAAAACTCAAACCACTCTTGCTTCAACTCAAACCTATAAGACCTGTATGCACTCACAGAACTAGACACATATAGACCTGGACCCTACAGACTTTGACCAATGCAGACCATGAGCCATACAGATCGAGCCCTACAGACCTAGACCCATACAACCTGGACCCATAAGTCCTAAACCATACACCACTAGACACATACAGACCTGGACCCATACAGACCATGACCCATACGATCCAGACCTTACAGACCTAG
Organism: Hymenochirus boettgeri; assembly: GCA_019447015.1. Classification (NCBI taxonomy): domain Eukaryota; kingdom Metazoa; phylum Chordata; class Amphibia; order Anura; family Pipidae; genus Hymenochirus; species Hymenochirus boettgeri. The sequence continues at coordinate 13,478 of JAACNH010004710.1, read as the reverse complement.
ACCCATCAACCTAGACCCATAAGGCCTGGCCCATAAGTCCTAAACCATATAGACCAAGACCATAAAGTCCTTAACCAATGCAGATCTGGGCCCATACAGACCTGGACCCATTCAGACCTAGACCCATACGACCTAGGCCCACACAGACCTAGACCCATACAGACCTAGACCCATATAAATCTAGACCCATACAGACATAGACTCATAAGACCTAGACCCATACAACCTAGATTCACTCAGACCTAGACAGACCTGGACCCATATAGAACTAGACCCATACAGACCTTGACCTAAATAGACCTGGAACCCTTAAGCCCTGGACCCATAAAGACCTAGATCCAAACAGACCAGACCCATATAATCTAGACATACAGACATAGACTCATAGAACCTGGACCCATACAGACCTAGATTCACTCAGACCTAGACAGACCTGGACCCGCACAGACCTAGACTCACACAATCTGTATTTACACAGGGACACTAAATAGTGACCAGTGTTTAAATCTCATCAGTCCCGTTGGAATATATATCCACTATCGTACATTCCAAAAATTCCATTCTGACAGCAACTTTTTTTTTGTATTAAAAACTCAGTTAAACTGTACATGAAATTATTTGGTGTCCATAGAAAAGGGATAATTCTATTCTGGGGAACCAGTCTCATTAGATGACAAAGAAGGTTCTAGGCTCCTTACAGTCCAAAATGCAGTGAATCGGCACTCCCATATTACATTATAGTTACCTATTCCTGAAATTTCCTAATCCATATACATTGTTGCAGTGTACATCACAACATAACGAAAGGCCAAACAAACAACAGGGCCATCGTATGATCCTAATATCATATAATTTGTGACAAAATGTTCCCTTTATGTATAAGAAGAAATCTAACTCATTTTAATGCCAATATCTGGATATCCCCATAACGTACGAGTGTTATTTTGGCATGAATGGCCCTCTTAAGGCTGAGACCACACTGTATTAGACTGGCTTTTGCTTTATTTGTCAGTATCCCTGACAAGGTAAGAAATTGAATGACCCAGTGTTGATTCAGGTTACTGCTCTTACATGCATGGATGCTGGGATATCTTAGCAAATCAAATGTATAATCAGGGCAGAACACTAACATCTGATTGGAGAAAAGATGGCTGGACTTATTACTTACATATCATTTTTTCTGTAGATCTGAGCACCTAGAGCCTCTGGATACTCCTAGGAACTTCTGTTATCCTTAATATTCCATGTCAAAATGGTATATTACTTCTAACTGGATCTGCAAGTGCAGTTTATCCATCAGAATACGGGATTAGTCTATTCTGTGCAATTTCAAATTATCTTCCAATTGATGTTAAATCCCTTTGGAAACCAGAAACCTGGGTCTTGGAAGCTGCGGTATAAAGATCTGGGATCCTACCCACCCACAAGCATTACACAATCAATGCTTCTAATGAGAACGCAGAGCTGAGTAATTACAAGGGTATCAATATTCGACTAATTACACACTGGGTGCACATACCAGTAATAAGCAGGCAGCACAATAGATAACATCAATGTATATTAACACACATAATTGATAAATTTAATTATCTAATGTACGGAAAACAATGTATCCAGAGGAGGTAGATTGGATTTTACTACAGATTAACATACAAGAAATAGATTGATTATGGACAAGACAAGGTCCTGTCTAGGGTGTGGAAATTCAAGGGCCCCAAAAAACACAGCCCTGCCTAGGGCCCCACTTGCATTTAAATAATCTCGGACTGTGCAATAACCTGACATATATTAGGGATTGCCTCTCAGCCAATCATGGACGCTGCTGCCGGTTCAGCCCCTGCTTGCAGTTTCATGCAACAGAGGCCGGGCAGTGCGGCAGAGGAAAGGAAGGTAAGTAATGATTGGGGAGTTTTTTGACATACTAATATGGCGTTTGGGGCTGGGGGAGGGAGACCTACAATATCCTAAAAGTTGGGGAAATGGGGGGAACATGCCCTTTACTGGGAATAGGAGTAGGATAGATAGTTTCTTATCTATGAGGAGCTGCAGCATGAAAGAAATTGCTTCTGCCAGGCTTTCTGAGTGCTTCAGCACTATCTTAATACGGGAAGGTCCAGGGCACTAACCTGGCAGATGAAAATTGGGAGGTGAGAATAATCAATCCTACCTCTGCGCCCCAGGTACTTTTCTTTTTTAAAAAAGTAAAATTTTCCGGTATAGTTGTCTTTTAAAGGTGTCTAGGAAACATTTGGGGAATGCAGACACTCAGCAGATGGAGGCAATTAGAGCTCAGTTATTCAGGTCCTAGTTAACTTGTCCCTGACCGTTCATTAAACCGCGTTCCTAACATCTGTTCGTGGACCACCAATGACTCGTCTCTGAATAGGATTTACTGGAAGTCATAATGGCCCGGTATTGTATTTGGTTGTAAACAGAACGCTGTCTCAGAATATAACAGACAGGATCACGTACCTTGGGCATGGAGTTTTGCCAGCTCTTCGTTAAGAGCGTCCTGGGCCTCCTCCAGCTGCCGTCTCCGCTGATCCATATTCTCATGTAGTCCGTAAGGGATTTGATCTTTGCTTCGTGCTGGGGAACCATAAATAACACAAGAGTTAAAATTAAACAATCGGATCAGTGGATTTGGCTTTTCCAGTTTGGATCTTCAATGCAATAATAAGTCACAAGGACACCTGCAGCACAGAAGCTGTGATCTAGAGGATAGGGGGGGTTGTAGTGCCCCTGCTATACCCCATTGATAATTTAATATCCCTGGTCACAGGCACCCCATGCATGGGATCTAATCATCTGTCAAACTGATAACTAGGGCTTGGACAACAACAGGGGTTCCCTCTGAAGGAAGGACCAGGGTAACTTGTATAGCTTCCTAACCAGAAGGTGAAGGTCGTCATACACGGATCAATATTATCGATGGCACAAAATGTGGCCAGTCTATAATGAAACATGATAATATCGCTGTCTATGGCCACCATAAGATAACTTTCATACTTCTCCTACCTGGGAGCTAAGAAGTTGGGCAGGCCGCAAGCTCTTTCTTCAGTGGCATTTATTTTTCGGTTACTTCGATCTGCGCGTCTCTAGCTGCTTGCTTCGGTTTACCAGCGACTTTACTTCTGACTTCATCTTGCTGATGTACGGCGAGCCATGGTGAACTCCTCTTCAATGACTCCATTCACATCGGCCAGCTACAGGCAACCACAATAGGATATAAGGAGAATAAGAAATCTGGTTGGACTCAGGGGAAATGGAGATGCTGCAAGTTACACAATGGGGTTTCTGTGGTTACCCTTCTAAGGGTCTATACATAATGCTACAGGTGTGGCTTCCTACCAAATATAAAACTATGATATGGAGGCTGAAAACATCTCTATCAGAATCAAAATAAAGAGCCCACTTCCAAATAAAACATGTTAGCGCGCAACGTAGTCAGGAATGGTGAGGACGCCCCATTCCCAAAACTGACCATTCGAAGTTTATGGTTTGAACACAGTGTCTAAATATCAGCAAGAAGGAGAGAAGTCAATTCATTGACAGAGTTTACACATAAGAAAGGATGTCTGTCTCAGCCCTGAGAAAAGTATCATTTATAGCTTGAAAGACATTTTCTTTGCGATATCTAGCAATCAGAAGACACTTTTTAACCTGGAATACTACCCGCATTGACCTGTTGGTTTTTTTTAATACTATTTACTATTGTTATAAATACTGCTGAACATAAATATTTACAATAAAAAAACATCTGTATACCATGGGCAACAAATTTACCAGAAAGGCAAATAATATAAGATTCTTCATGGGTAAACAGAAAGACTAATAAAGGAATACTCATGGTGAATTCATCAACAATAAATAAGCGATTGTAATAGGGGACCCATCTAACAGAAAGGCATATACAAGATTATCATAGGGAACCCATTAACAGAAACACAAATACAATTTTTCTCATAGGAAACCCATCTAACATAATACAAAATACAGGTTTCTATACAGAACCCATCTAAAAAGACACAAATACAATGTTCTCATAGCAACCCATCTAACAGAAAGACATTACAGATTCTCATGGAGACCCATCTAACAGAAACACAAATACAAGTTTCTCATAGGCAACCCATCTAACAGAAGACATAACAAGATTTCTCATGGAAACCCTCTAACAGAAACACAATACAAGATTCCTCATACAGAACCCATCTAACAAAACAAAAAAATACAAGGTTTCTCATACAGAACCCATCTAACCAAACACAAATACAAGGTTTCTCATACAGAACCCATCTACAGAAGGTATATACAATATTTATCATAGGGAAACCCATCTAACAGAAACAAAATCAAGATTCTCATACAGAACCCATTAACAGAATATGCTTGTGAGGTCTCATTCATCCAGGTCATGGTATATCTGTTTATTCAATTAATCAACTGGCTTGAAATGTATTCTTGAAGACGTTTCGCTAGTCATCCGACTGGCTTTCTCAATTCAGATGACTTGTACAAGAATCTGTGGCAATTATGTACCTGGAAATCCCAATTAGCATATCACAGCCAGGTGTTAAAAAAAATGGCCTCCTTAACCTCCTTGAACATGACTGGTTCAAGAGAGGTGTTAAGGAGGCATTTATGTGAAAATAAAGAAACCAACAAGCCTAAATAGGGTGGGGGGGTTCACACCAACTGTCTGCCATGTACAATGCTGTTTTAACACCTTACTCTGGGCGTCCTATAAACCTCTTAGCCACTATCTATCACCACCCTGAAACACCTGGCTGTGATTTCTAATTGGGATTTTCCAGGGTACAAATTGCCACAGATTCTTGTACAGTCATTCTGAATGAGAAGCCAGTCGGTGACAGCGAACGTCCAAGAACAATTTCAAGTCCAGTTGATCAATGAACCAACAGATACATCTAACGAAGACAATCAAGGCTACAGACCTACAGACAATACATGTTTCTCATAGCAACCATCACAGAAAGACTATACAAATTTCATGAAACATCTACAGAACACATACATGTTTCTCATAGGCAACCCATCTAACAGAAATACATATACAAGATTTCTCATGGAAGACCCATCTAACAAAACACAAATACAATGTTTCTCATAGGCACCCCATCTAACAGAAAGACATATACAAGATTTCTCATGGGGAACCCATCTAACAGAAAAACAGAAACACAATACAGTTTCTCATAGGCAAACCCATCAACAGAAAGACATATACAAGATTTCTCATGGGACCTCACAGAAACACAAATACAATGTTTCTCATAGGCAAGCCATCTAAAGAAAAAGACTATCAAGATTCTCATGGGAACCATCTAACAGAAACACAAATACAATGTTTCTCATAGGCAACCATCTAACAGAAAGACATATACAGATTTCTCATGGAAACCCATCTAACAGAAACACAAATACAATGTTTCTCATAGACAACCCATCTACAGAAAACATATACAAGATTTCTCATGGAACCATCTAACAGAAACACAATCACAATGTTTCCATAGGCAACCCATCTACACAGAAGACATATACAAGATTTCTCATGGGACCCATCTAACAGAGACACAAATACAATGTTCTCATAGGCAACCCATCTAACAGAAAGACATATACAAGATTTCTCATGGGAGACCCATCTAACAGCAGAAACCAAAATACAATGTTTCTCATAGGCAAACCCATCTAACAGAAAGACATATACAGATTCTATGGGAACCCATCTAACAGAAACACAAATACAATGTTTCTCATAGGCAAACCATCTAACAGAAAGACATATACAAGTTTCTCATGGAAACCCCTCTAACAGAAAACACAAAATCAATGTTTCTCATAGGCAACCCATCTAAACAGAAACACAAATACATGTTTCATCATGGCAACCCATCTAACAGAAAGCATATAAGATTCTCATAGGAAAACCCATCTAACAGAAACACAAATATTCTCGTGGATACAAATATGCTTACAAAGATTAACATGGGGAAAATGATTACATGATAATTAAAAATATTGGAAAATGCCAATGCCAAGAGAGAAGATCTAAACTATTAGGTTCTCAATGGACAAATCAGTATTCAGACAAATGTAAGATATCTCATGGCTTCCATTGAGCTACACAAACGACTGAGACACCAATGTTTATTTTACTTTACGCGTTGAATCATTTGTGGCAGATTCCATCCCTCCAATCTCTCCAATGTCTTGAGGAGCAAGTTGAGGACTCTCTGTAGCTCTTTTCTTTTATGGTTTACCTAAGTTTCTTACGTGTACTGATTCGCGTTGGGCATCACCAAGTGGTCTGTAAGGGAAATGGGATTGGGCATCGAGGGCAAGTTTACTAAAAAATAACCTAACCCCTGGGGTTATTGAGCATATTTCTATTTTCTCTATAAATGGTGGACACCCAAATAACACAACCCGTCTCCAGATGTGCCCATGCCCTCGATGGATGTTTATTATCCTCATTTATCTAACGGTGTAACTGAGGGTGATTTTGCCTTCTTGTAGCAAAACAGTGGCTGTATAGAGCATCTTTGGTCCAATCTGAACAGTGGGGGCATTCACATACATTATAGAACTAGATACATAAAGGTCTTACATTGGCACACTGTCTATTACTTAGGGAACACCTAAGCCATTTGTTTTCTCCTCTAGGGCTTTTATAATAGGATGAACCTACGGACCAATTTGCGTGTGTCACAAATTTCCTGAAAATTGACCTTAGGATAGTCCCATCACCGCTGTCATAATCCCCCACAATAGCCCTCAAGCAGGTCTCCAAGGTTACTGGACTGATACATAAGTAGAGTTGATTCCAGGGAAATTTCCTCCGATGGCACTTGGATGTCAGTGAAGGAATTTTTTCCCCCTTCATAATTGGTGGGGTTTTTTTTGCCTTCCTCTGGATCAACAGTTAGGGCAGGAATGAGGATATTGCTAGCATTGGTTGGACTGATGGACGTATGTCGTTATTCAACACCTCAAATACTATACTAATTTACTGCTGGCTTAAATGCTTGGACCAAACATCACTGTACATAACAGGAATGTGTCGCCAATAGGAGCCTACTGGTTTTCAGCTTCCACATGCAGATTTATTATACTAACAGGTACAAAGCAAGCCACAAGCAGCGCACAAGACTCGCCCAACAGACAAAACCGCATGTCGCAATATTCATGTGCGCTGCCTGGCATGAGCGAGGATTCCTTTTCATATAAACCTATCGCAGTGGCCGCAAAAAGGGATGGCAGCGCAGGGAGAAGAGTCAAGTGGGGCCATCCTCTTTATTGTGTGCTGCAGACCTAGTGGGGCCTAGCCGTAATAACCCGTGTTGCAGTGTTTGTTATTAATACAAAGAAATTCCAATCCACGCTTAAAAATATACAGTAATGGATAAAATTAAAAAATCACATCTAGATTATATAAAGTAACGTTCAGTTAATAATACCTAGGGAAGCATGAGGCTCTAAAACTATTTTTTGTGTCAGATTTTGTATTGTGTGTGTAGGATTGCACTTGGGGGGTGTGATTGGGTGGGGGCATTGTGGGGGGTGGATTGATTGTGGGGCTTTGTATTGAGTGGGGTATGGTTGGGCTTGTCATTGGTGTGGGGATTGGCTGTGTATTGGTTGGGGGTTGGAGAAATCAGTACACTGTACATACTGTATATAACTGCAATGATCTGGAGAAATCAGTACACTGTACATACATACTGCACTGATCTGGAGAAATCAGTACACTGTACATACTTACATACTGCAATGATCGGAGAAATCAGTACACTGTACATACTGTATATAACTGCAATGATCTGAAGAAATCAGTACACTGTACATACATAACTGCATGATCTAGAAAATCAGTACACTGTACATACTGTATATAACTGCAATGATCTAGAAAAATCAGTAACTGTACACTATATAACTGCAATGATCTAGATAATCAGTACACTGTACATACTGTATTAACTGCAATGATCTGGAGAAATCAGTACACTGTACATACTGTATATCACTGCAATGATCTGGAGAAATCAGTACACTGTACATACTTATAATAACTGCAATGATCTGGAGAAATCATACACTGTACATACTGTACATAACCTGCAATGATCTGGAGAAATCAGTACACTGTACATACTGTATATAACTGCAATGATCTGAAGAAATCAGTACACTGTACATACATAACTGCAATGATCTAGATAAATCAGTACACTGTACATACTGTATATAACTGCAATGATCTAGAGAAATCAGTACACTGTACACAGACAACTGCAATGATCTGGAGAAATCAGTACACTGTAAGTACTAAGTATTTTTTTTAACACTACACACATTGGGGCCACAGGTGGTTACATTTTAGTTTTGGGGTGGACATGCCCTTTAAGAAAAAAAATGGTCACTTGTCAGTTACCTGCCCCCATCCCCAACTATAACATTATTAGATGTATTAATAACCAGATATTTAAGGATAATTTCCCCCCCATGCAGTCTATCAAGGCAACTGACAACCAACCAATGATTGACTGCGGTTTCCCCTGCTGCCTCCACTCACATGCTCAAAAAAGATCACTGAGCAGAGGGAGGAGGCAGATACATTTGGTAGAAATAAAGAGAACTTAAAAGATATTTAATTTAGGAAATTAAATATCTGGTACAAACACATGTAAAAATTGCAGGCAGATGACTGTCAAATCTCCAGTTATTTGTTCTATGGGTGAACATGCCCTTGAAAAGACAAACTTCACCCTCATAATGACATGTTTCAGGGAAATGGTCCCATTAAAATCTGTTGATATATCTTCCTCTTTTGGAATCATTAGCGTATGCCTGCTGTGCTCCCAGATACCATGTGGAAACCAAGAGTGAGTATGTGTTAACAGCTACAGCCCCCTTCAGCAACTTAGTGAGCTTGTTATGAGCTTGAGCATGCTCAGAGGAGACAGCTAGGGGATTAGCATTTAGTTATTGCTGTGATGTCAACTAAAATCCATGATTCAGTTGCCAACTTGAAGAACCAGGAAGAGGGGCAACAGGACATTGTGCAGAACTTCAGGTTAGTCCGTGTATTTCGGCTTTGTAACTATTGCAGTTTGGGCTTTGAGGGGGATCTACCTGGACACAATTCATTGGATGTCTGCCCTGACTGAATGAGTGGATTCAATGTGGCCTCACACATATAGAAATATGTCAATTAGATCTTATATATAATGGAATAATGTGGACCCTAAAAAGAAAGAAACTGAACACCATAGAGACTGGTGAGACAAGAAAAATCACTCACGTGTCCTTTATTTTGAATGGTGATAGTAGGAAGAATGAACAGATCCGCTGCCTCCTCGGATGGAATGGACTGTGGTAGGAGAGGATGCTGGGTAATGTCCTGGGCGGATTGGCTTTGCTAAAATGAAAAATTAAAGTCATGTTATACAGGGGGATATATTGCACCTGATCAAAGTGCATCTAATTTAGGGGCTAATGCTATACAGGGTGCAAATGTGTTTTGAGGGAACCAATCAGAGGTTAGTATTTACTGTTGGGTGTAGTTAGATAGCATCCGATTGGTTACTGAAGAAACATATCATAAAAATACAAGGGGATTCATATAAGTTCTTATCATTTAAAATGGTTCTAATTTTGCCCAACCAATCAGATGTTAGCTTACAAATGTATTTGCTTTCAAATAAGATCTGATTGGTTGTGAAAATTTGCACCATTTTAAATGATAAGAACTTTTATGAATAACCCTGTTAGTTTTGCACGTCTTGCATCAGCCCTAAAGTGGATGATTTTCATGTGCATCGCTCACCTATCTGGGCAGAGGGCGCTCTCCTTGCCAAATTCTTTGCCCTTACTGCTTCCTTGATGCGATCTACTTCCTGCGGGTACCTCTTTCGGTCCCTCATGGCGTTCTCTTTGGCTTCCTTTAGTGCACCTTCCAGGGCCCTAACTCCCCCAGCTGTAGCCCGTACCGTTTTTCCAATTTGGAAGCTCGCAGCGCAGATCTGCATTATCACGTACAAGCTAAAAACACAGGCAATGTGATCAGAACCTTCTACCCATGGACCAAGAATGCTGATCGATGGAAGGAGTGACCCTTGTTTAATTTAAAGGGAAACTATGGTCAAAACACATTTTGCCTTATTAGTAATTAAAATGATATATTCATATTCAACCATATCCCTATGTGAAATGAATACAGTCTACTAGAACCTACAGTGAGCTGGAGTCCTGAATTTCCATTACCTCTTCTCTCCCCCTCCCAATACTAAAGCAGCTAATGGGACGATCTAATTTTACTGACTTTGCACAGCATATCCCTGATTAGGAATCATAGAAAGGCAGTACAGTAAAACGGAGCCCCCAAATTGAGCCTTAATGTTTAACTGTGGCTTCTAGTACTCAAAGATGCCTAGGATGATGTCTTTAGCGTCTCTGGACCACAAGTTATAAGCTTGTAAATTACACTTCCTATTCTGCCCTCTCTCACTGAGTCTCTGTGACAGGCACATGATAGCTGTTTAAAAGCCCCACCTTCAAACGATCTTTTCTGAAGCTAGCTACAGATCGCCAATCATTCTCTATCCTCTACCTATGGACACCTTAGGGAGAAGGAAAAAAATGCAGCCTTTTGGCTAGCTATAAAAATGAATATGAAAAATGTGGACAGAGCTTATAATGCAACTGATATACAAGTGACCATGCTCAATCCTGACACCTAGGGGCCGACCAGTGGTGCTGGTGATGTCACAGATCACAGTACTAGCAGGAAACAATACCCTTTATACTGCTGTAACTTTGTATAGACTGCAACTAAAAGCATGATCCTGGAGTCTTTTAAAGATAGGGAAGTGCCCTTTTTAATAAAGGCTTTGGTTTTATTGGGATTCTGGGAAATGCCCCCCCCCCTCCCTGTAGCTGGGACCAGGGCTTAGTTCAGTATCTACGTGATTCTAAAACCAGACCTGAACAAAACTATTATTTCTCCACCCCATTCATTTAAAACCTTAGGGTCAGACTCTGGATTAAGTAACCACTATTACCATGTTTTATATTATGTTCCTATGCTAAATACATCATCATTTTATAGGTTTCTGCTCTTCTCAGCTCACTCATATCCCCATATTGAAGTCATAGTATACATCTACTGGTAGTTAAGAAACATTGTCATAATTGTATGGAAATATCCCTATTGTTGTTGATATAAGCATCAAGCCTCTACCATTACCATAAAGCATTTACTATTGGAGGAATAAGAGGCCAAGAAGAGAAAGCACAATTGAATACAGAGAAATCCTGTGTTGGTCAGAATGTGATACCCAAATGTTGACAGTTTGTGCAGATACAGGTCTGAAATGTACCAGAACATCATCTATTGAGCAGGGAGTTAGTTTCTCCTTTAACCATGATCTTCAATATCCATGCGATTCGTACCTGTTTGTGAACTTTGTGAGCTGTTCAGGTTGTTTTCAAGAAAGGAAATTTTCTGTTTTGTCTATGCTGCCCCCTCCATTATCAGTGTCCAGTTCCACACGCAAAATATGGGGAACGGAGAAGATATAATAAAAAAACAACTCCTGGGATACATCGGTTAGTATGAAACTGAGTACAACAGACAACGGCAATGATCTGAGAAATCACACTGTACATACTTAGATAACTGCAATGATCTGGAGAAATCAGTACACTGTACATACTGTATATAACTGCAATGATCTGGAGAAATCAGTACCCTGTACAACTGTATACTGCTGTGATCTGGAGAAACAATACACAACACAAATGTCACTGTATACTAATACTGCAATGATCTGGAGAAATCAGTACACTGTACATACTGTATATAACTGCAATGATCTGAAGAAATCAGTAACTGTACATCAGAAACTACAGCAATGACTGAAAACAGTACCTGACAACTGTATAACTGCAATGACTAAGAATCAGTACACTGTACATCAGACAACTGCAATGATCTGGAGAAATCAGTACATCTAACTGTACAACTGTATATAACTGCAATGATCTGGAGAAATCAGTACACTGTACATACTGTATATAACGCAATGATCGGGAAAACAGTACACTGCACTATATAACGCATGATCTGAGAATCAGTACACTGTACATACTGTACATAACTGCAATGATCTGGAGAAATCAGTACACGTGTACATACTGTATATAACTGCAATGATCTGAAGAAATCAGTACACTGTACATACATAACTGCAATGATCTAGATAAATCAGTACACTGTACATACTGTATATAACTGCAATGATCTAGAAATCAGTACACTGTACATACTGTATATAACTGCAATGATCTAGATAATCAGTACACTGTCCATACTGTATAACTGCAATGATCTGGAGAATCAGTACACTGTACATACTGTATATAACTGCAATGATCTGGAGAAATCAGTCCACTGTACATACTGTACATAACTGCAATGATCTGGAGAACTCAGTACACTGTACATCTGTACATAACTGCAATGATCTGGAGAAATCAGTACACTGTACATACTGTATATAACTGCAATGATCTGGAGAAATCAGTACACTGTACATACTGTATATAACTGCAATGATCTGGAGAAATCAGTACACTGTACATACTGTACATAACTGCAATGATCTAAAGAAATCAGTGCACTGATATAATAAAATAAATCAACCCTTGGAGATACATATCGGTTAGTATGAATAACAGTGTACTGTACAAGACAACTGCAATGATCTGGAGAAATCAGTACACTGTACATACTGTATAACTGCAATGATCTGGAGAAATCAGTACACTGTACATACTGTATATACCTGCAATGATCTGGAGAATCAGTACACTGTACATACTACTGTATATAACTGCGAATGATCTGGAGAAATCAGTACACTGTACATACTATAACTGCAATGTGAAAACATACTGAATGACAAACTGAACTGCAATGATCAGAATGTACACTGTACATACTGTATATAACTGAAATGATCTGAAGAAATCAGTACACTGTACATACAATAACTGCAATGATCTAGATAAATCATACACTGTACATACTGTATATAACTGCAATGATCTGAGAAATCAGTACACTGTACATACTGTATATAACTGCAATGATCTGAAAATCAGTACACTGTACATACTGTATATAACTGCAATGATCTAGAAATCAGTACACCTGTACATACTGTATATAACTGCAATGATCTGGGAAATCAGTACACTGTACATACTGTACATAACTGCAATGATCTGGAGATCAGTACACTGTACTACTGTATACTAACTGCAATGATCGGGAAATCAGTACACTGTACATACTGTATATAACTGCAATGATCTGGAGAAATCAGTAAACTGTACATACTGTTATAACTGCAATGATCTGGAGAAATCAGTACACTGTACAT
>JAACNH010004709.1:0-20175 GCA_019447015.1 Hymenochirus boettgeri | reverse complement strand
TGCGTTTATAGTTAGTGCACACTTTTAATACACTAGAATGAATGTACGTGTGCATTTATAGAGTTAGTGCACCCTTGTAATACAGTAGAATGAATGTACATGTGCATTTATAGAGTTAGTGCACCCTTGTAATATACTAGAATAATTGTACATGTATGTTTATAGAGTTAGTGCACCCTTGTAATACCCTAGAATGAATGTTCATGTGCGTTTATAGAGTTAGTGCACCCTTGGTGGACCCTACAGGGATGAGCTTATTGGGGGGACTAAACAAGGGTCTTACACCCAAATTATAAACCCTTCTAATGGGTGCAGTTAATAGTAAATTATAAACCCTTCTAATGGGTGCAGTTAATAGTAATAATAGAAAAATCAGCCACAGAGTCAAGTTCTGTGTGGGTCAGTGCAAATACATATACTTTTAATAAAAAAGAGCAGTATTTTTCCATCCTAGTAACCTTAACCTGCCCATTCAGCATTTTGTCTGTGTATAAATAAATGCTTCCGAAATACTGACTTCCTGTTTGCAGGACCCCCTAATAGAAACCATTATGTTCTTGCTCTTGACCCAGTCCCTGGGTTGATTCAGTTGCCCAGTAGAGATCTGAGCATGTTTGACCCATACAACAGCCAATCAGTAGAAATTACTGTTAGGAACATTCCAATGTAGTGTGCATTCTGGGGAAGAAGAAGGAGCGTTACAGAACCTGAAATATCAGCTCACTAATGTCAATTACAGGGAATAGCAAGAGGTATAAATTCAACTGATTTTACAAAATGGATGAGAATATGTAGGTATGTGTAATACAAACTAAGAATTAAAAAAAAAAAACATTTTCCACCTGAACTTTCCATTTAAGAGTTACACGACCTACGTATACCCTTATTTCGGTGGGGCACAATATAAAGAATAGCAGAGGGCACTAATTTACTGAAATGCCAAACCTACTCTCTCTATTTATTTATCTTTCCATTGGATCCCCTTGGAGATCCCTCTCTACCTCTGTCGGACCCCATAATCACCACCATCATTGTTTACCTGCTGCCAATGGAAGAAACCTACCGATATATTTATATAAACTAATCCATAATAAATACAGGCTGAATTCTCATACCCTTGTGTTCTTTTTGCTTTAATTTCATGTACAAAGATAAAAATAAACAGGTATCACTGGAAAATAAGTTATTGTAACAATACTAATAAATTGTAAATACCGTAGAACATTGACTATTATTATCCAATATAACTTAGTCAAAATACAACCAGACTCTTAAAAATGACCACCAAGCCAAGAGCAACGTCTTTAGGGGATATAATGGCCTGGAACCTCATTTGTGCAAAAGTCTTGCAAAAGAAGCACTTTAAAAATATTTTACTGGTAACATACAGCACTGAAAATGGCCCCTTATCTCTCATTGATTGGATGTTTTTACAACTGTGGGTGGGGTTGGTTGTAAATTGCGGCTGTAGTAAAAAAGGATTTCACTTTTCACAGCATGACTAAATGGGCCATGTTCAATGCTGTATTTACCCATAGAAAAGTTTTTTCTTCTACTTTCAAAAAACGCTTTTATATCCCTTTAGCTGTCCTAATGCTGGACTTTTTCATCATGCAGTTTAACTTTATATGTCCACTACGGGGCACGTGTGGTCTTAATACGCATTCACAGTTCTCCAACAGTATTAGCAAAATATGAAAGTTTATTATCTTGACCTTTTAATACCACAGATCTCATGTACTTTAAAATTTGCCCTTGGCATTTTCCTGGTACGGATTAGTAATTAACAGAGGGTGCGCATATTTCTTTATTTTCAGTAAAACTGTGAAGAATGTCTTTACTTAGGGGCATATTTTTAAAAAATCGCTATTTTCGCCTTTTTGTAATAACGCGAACATCGCGATTGCACCAGCGATTTTGTACAAAATGGAAACCGTGGCAACGCAAACATTCCCGCAATTTCCGATGCGCATTTGATTGCACGTCCATTTGCGTTTTGGTAACACATGCATTCAACATTTTTGGTGCGTTAACGCATGCGTCGCGAAATCGAAAACTTTTCACGACTTTTCGCAACTTTTCGCTCTTTTATAAATATCATGATATACAATCATGATGATTGTATATATACATTGTGTGTCATTCTAAAAGTTTTTTAATGCAGGCTCTTTAGAGACTCTGTGTTGTCTCCGATTTCTGGTTTTCCATATCTTTTTATTACTTTAGAGTCAGTTACTTACCTTCTACTTCCCTTCAACTTCCCTTTAATGATCTTTCTTTCTGTCTTTCTTGCTTCCTGCTTTCCGTAGATTCTTAGTGAGATAATTAGATAAGTGGAGCTCACTCCTCCCTGTATGACGTGTATTTTGGGAGGTGTGGACTAACCTTTTTAAACGAGATTCAATTTTGTTACCTTCTGCCTATGAGTAATAACCGTTAGGGTTCGAAACACGTCAGGCCATGGGTGTGCCTTCTATTCATGTTAAAAGATAAATAAAAGTGTTTGATTTTATCACCACGCTAGTGTTTGTCTCCAGTGTGCGCTGCTGCCCGCAGGTGTATGTTTTTGTGAATATTTTTCATATTATATAGCAACTTATACCCAACAAATAGATTTGCTTTATATGAAATTTTTGGCGCAGATATACCTTATCCCTGGTATTTTGTAACATTCTGTTTGTTGTTGAGCTGCAGATCGGTCCACGTTTTGCTGCTCGCTCTTTGAGACAAACAAAAGCTTTTTCTGAGTTTTTTTCTATTAAAATCCTGCATAGATCGATTCCTTGAATTTTATCAAATGAAAAGCAGATTTCATCTCATTAGTAAGTAGAGATCTAAATCTATAGATAAGATGACATTTTTTAATTATAACTTAAAAACAATTATTTATTATTTATAATTTACAGAATTTAATTAATATAATTTATATTTATATTTTATATTGGTTTATCTGGGTTATTCCTACCAAGCAGGTTTTCTTTTTTTTAAATTGTAAAAAAAAATTGGGATTGGTTGTCATGGTAACAATCTTGAAATTTGCATAGGTGATGTCATTGGGATGACAATGCTTAGGATCTAAACTGCATCACAGGAAATTTCATAAAGTTTTGCTTGTTGTTGAGCTGCAGAGCGGTCACATTTGGTTTCTCTCTGTTTGCTACAAACAAAAGCTTTTTTTGAGCCTTTTTTCCAGAATCTTTGAGTTGAATCCCTGGCATTGAGATGAGATTTTTCTCTGTTACAGGTCGTACCAATAACTTTTTTTTTTACCTTTTTTCTTTTTGTTAAGTTGAGCCCTGTTATTGAGAGTTTTTCTCTACATAGGTCACTCCTTAACTTCCCAACTGAACAGCGGATTTCATCTCATTAGTAAGTAGAAATCTAAATCTGAAATAATATGTAATTTTTTGCTATTATAACATAAATTTTACTTTTTTTATTTATAATTTATAGAATTTAATTAATTAATTTATATTTAGATTTTATATTGTTTATCTGGGTTTTTCCTACCAAGAGGTTTTTTTTTAAAGCGTAAAAAAATGGGATTGGTTGTCATGCTAACAAACCTGAAATTTGCATAGTGATGTCATTGGGATGACAATGCTTAGTATAAACTGCATCACAGGAAAGTTCATAAAGTTTTGTTTTGTTGAGCTGCAGGGGGTCACAATTGGCTTCTCTCTGTTTGCCACAGACAAAATCTTTTTCTGAGGCCTTTTTCCAGAATCTTTGAGTTGAATCCCTGCATTGAGATTTTCTCTGTACATGTCGATACCATAAACTTTTTTTTTACCTTTTTTCTTTTTGTTAGTTGAGCCCTGTGTATTGAGAGTTTTCTCTACATAGGTCAACTCCTTAACTTTCCCAATGACAGCGGATTTCATCTCATTAGTAAGTAGAAATTTGTATCTGTAGATAAGATTTAAAAAGAATTAACTTTCTTTTGGCAAAATTGTTGGGATACAATCAATATGCTGATGAATCCCAGGTAATTTGTTGACTATGGTACAATAGTATTGCACAGTCGGCATTATATTCATGACAGATAAAAAACTACTTTAATGAAACATAAAGTAAAATTTACTTTTTAAACACAGCATAATGGGTGTTTTTGGAAATTTTCGAGATCGCGTCCCACAACGTCTTTGGACTTAAAAAGAAGGTAAGGCTGCTGCAGAACTTCTTTATTACACTAATGAGTTAAAGGGCAACTATATTAAAAAAAATCCCTCCTCCCCTGACATGACTTTCTATAAAATCTAGCATACCAACTGCCAAAAGCACACATCATACCAACTGTAAAACATACCAACTGTCACTATTCCAGCAGAATTGCACACAGCGAATATTTTATGATTACTTGATTAACAGCTGAAATGTAAAGCTTCAGATTAGATATCTATATAAATAGGGGACAGATCAACAAAAAAGAATGTTTCCAGTAATGACAATTCAATATTTTTTTTCAGTATAGATGTCTTTGAAATCTGAACCTCACAAACCTTTATGCACAGCCCCATGTAAACCCACACAGAACTTGACTCTGTGGCTGATTTTTCTATTATTACTATTAACTGCACCCATTAGAAGGGTTTATAATTTGGGTGTAAGGTCCTCGTTTAGTCCCCCCAATAAGCTCATCCTGTAGGGTCCACCAAGGATGCACTAACTCTATAAACGCACTGTACATTCATTCTAGTGTATACACAGGGTCACTAACTCTATAAACTACATGTACATTCATTCTAGTGTATTCAAGTGTGCACTAACTCATAAATGCACATGTACATTCATTCTAGTGTATTACAAGGGTTCACTAACTATATAAACATACATGTACATTCATTCTAGTGTATTACAAGGTGCACTAACTCTATCAATGCACACGTACATCATTTCTATGTTATTACACAGGGTGCACTAACTCTATAACCACATGTACTTCATTCTAGTGTATTACAAGGTGCACTAACTCTATAAACATACATGTACATTCATTCTAGTGTATTACAAGGGTGCCTAACTCTATAAACATACATATACATTCTTCTAGTGTATTACAAGGTGCACTAACTCTATAAACATTACATGTACATTCATTCTAGTGTATTACAAGTGTGCACTAACTATATAACGCACATACATTCATTCTAGCATTTACAAGGGTGCACTAACTCTAAACATACATGTACACCTCATTCTAGTGTATTACAGGGTGCACAACTCTATAAACATACATATACATCATTCTAGTGTATTACAAGTGCACTAACTCTATAACATACTGTACATTCATTCTAGTGTATTACAAGGGTGCACTAACTCTATAAACATACTGTAATTCATTCTAGTGTTACAAGGGTGCACTAACTCTATAAACATACATTACCTTCATTCTAGTGTGTTACAAGGGTGCACTAACTCTATAAATGCACATGTACATTTATTCTAGTGTATTACAAGGGTGCACTAACTCTATAAACATACATGTACATTCATTCTAGTGTATTACAAGGGTGCATTAACTATAAATGTATATGTACATTCATTGAAGTTTATTACAAGTGTGCACTAACTATAAATGCACATGTACATTCATTCTAGTGTATTACAAAGGTGCACTAACTCTATAAACACACATGTACATTCATTCTAGTGTATTACAAGGGTGCCACAACTCTATAAACATACATATACATTCATTCAGTGTGTTACAAGGGTGCACTAACTCTATAAACACATGTACATTATTCTAGTATTACAAGTGTGCACTAACTCTATAAATGCACATGTACATTCATTCTAGTGTATTACAAGGGTGCACTAACTCTATAAACATACATATACATTCATTCTAGCATATTACAAGGGTGCACTATCTATAAATGTATATGTTCATTCATTGAAGTGTATTACAAGTGTGCACTAACTATAAATGCACATGTACATTCATTCTTGTGTATTACAAAGGTGCACTAACTCTATAAACGCACATGTACATTCATTCTAGTGTATTACAAGGGTGCACTAACTCTATAAACATACATATACATTCATTCTAGTGTATTACAAGGGTGCACTAACTCTATAAACGCACATGTACATTCATTCTAGTGTATTACAAGTGTGCACTAACTCTATAAATGCACATGTACATTCATTCTAGTGTATTACAAGGGTGCACTAACTCTATAAACATACATATACATTCTTCTAGCGTATTACAGGTGCACTAACTATAAATGTATATGTACATTCATTGAAGTGTATTACAAGTGTGCACTAACTATAAATGCACATGTCCATTCTTCCTTGTGTATTACAAAGGGCACAACTCTATAAACGCACATGTACATCATTCTATGTATTACAAGTGTCACTAACTCTATAAACATACATATACATTTATTCTAGTGTATTACAAGGGTGCATAACTCTATAAACGCACATGTCATTCATTCTAGTGTATTACAAGGTGCACTACTCTTAAACCACGTGTACATTCATTCTAGTGTTATTACAAGGGTGCACTAACTCTATAAACATACATATACATTCATTCTAGCGTTTACAAGGATGGCACTAACTATAAATTTATTACATTCACTGAATTGTATTACAAGTGTGCCACTAACTATAAATGCACATGTACATTCATTCAGTGTATTACAAGGTGCATTACTCTATAAACACACATGTACACATTCTAGTGTATTACAAGGGTGCACTAACTATAAACGCACATGTACATTCATTCTAGTGTATTACAAGTGTGCACTAACTATAAATGCACATGTACATTCATTCTAGTGTATTACAAGGGTGCACTAACTCTTTAAAACTACATATACATTCATATCTGTTGTATTCAATTAGATCAACTGGACTTGAAATGTAGTTCTTGAAGACGTTTCGCTAGTCATCCGACTGGCTTTCTCAATTCAGAATGACTTGTACAAGACTCGTGGCAATTATGTACCCTGGAAAATCCCAATTAGCATATCACAGCCAGGTGTTAAGGGTGTGATTAGATAGTGGCTAAGAGGTGTTATAGGAACGCCAGAGTAAGGTGTTAAACAGCATTGTACATGGCAGGACAGTTGGTGTTAACCCCCCCACCTGCTATTTAGGCTTGGGTTCTTTTATTTTCACATAATGGCCTCCTAACACCTCTCTTGAACCAATCACGTTCCTTCGCCATTATGTTAACATTACAATCTTCAAGGTATGTCCTTTATCCCACAGCATCATTACATCATTCTAGCGTATTACAAGGGTGCACTAACTATAAATGTAATTGTACATTCATTGAAGTGTATTATAAGTGTGCACTAACTATAAATGCACATGTACATTCATTCTAGTATTACAAGGGTGCACTGACTCTATAAACGCACATGTACATTCATTCTAGTGTATTACAAGGGTGCACTAACTCTATAAACATACATGTACATTCATTCTAGTGTATTACAAGGGTGCACTAACTCTATAAATGCACATGTACATTCATTCTAGTGTATTACAAGGGTGCACTAACTCTATAAACGCACATGTACATTCATTCAAGTGTATTACAAGGGTGCACTAACTCTATAAAATGCCATGTACATTCATTCTAGTGTATTACAAGGGTGCACTAACTCTATAAACATCATATACATTCATTCTAGTGTATTACAAGGATGCACTAACTATAAATGTATATGTACATTCACTGAGTGTATTACAAGTGTGCACTAACTAATAAATGCACATGTACATTCATGCTATTGTATTACAAGGGTGCACTATCTCTAAAATGCACACATACATTCATTCAATGGTGCACTAAACTCTAAAACGCAAGTGTACATTCATTCTAGTTTATTACAAAGGTTCACTAAGTCTCTAAACGCACAGTACATTCATTCTACTGTATTACAAGGGTGCACTAACTCTATAAACGCACACGTACATTCATTCTAGTGTATTACAATGGTGCACTAACTCTATAAACGCACATGTACTTCATCTAGTGTTATCAAGGGGTGCACTAAGTATAAACGCACAGGTACATTCATTCTAGTGTATTACAAGTGCACTAACTAATAAAAGCACAGGTACATTCATTCTAGTGTATTAAAAGGGTGCACTAACTCATAAACACAGTACATTCATTCTAGTGTATTACAAGGTGCATTCTCTTTATTATATTATTTTATTGATTATTTTGCTTAAATATTCATGTTTGTTTCTGTTTTACATAGAATTCCAATCATAGCGAAAGCACGATGCGATGTAGAGAAAGCGCAAATCCTCTGGTGATATTCTAGTAGGAAGTGAGCTACTCTCAAGGAATAAAGATTTCCCGATGGAGAAATTCAAGCGTCGGTGCAGAAACGTCTTTCTTGGTCACCATTGCAAAAATGGCATTGAACCCAGAAAACGATAAAGAAAAGGAAAATAAACCAAGGTAGGAAAATCCCAGAAATAGATTTGTTCTATTTGGTTTATTAATGGTATATTAAAGGGAATTGATAGATTCCTGTAATTCCTATCAAGCCATTAGTGTCTAATTAAAGGACAATTACTCACCATCCCCTCACTCTCCTCTCTTTCCATACCTGCATAGTACCAGTTGTGTGATGACCTAAACCTCAAGTCCTCACCCTGTGTGCTTAACCTTGCAGCTGTACTTATTACATTAAGATTCCCTCCTCATTCATGTCCTCTTCTGTAATCCTCAATGAGCGAATATAAGGCGCGCTCTGCCAAAGTGTGTTTCCCATTTGGCTACATTGTGGACTGTCACTGATAGTGGCAGACAGTGGACTTGACCGGAGGGAAACTTTAAGGAAACTTTAAGGAAGTATATCTATAAGTAAAGAACCCAGGGTGAGGACTTCCCCGAGTGCAGCGTATGGAATGAGGCAAAGTGATTTAATTGTACTTTAACGCTGCAATCAGCTAAATCAGATTCACTGCAGCCATTGTTAGATGTTAGATGTCAGCATAATGGGGCACTTAAGGATAAATAATAATTATTTATGTGAAAATAGATCCACAATATATTCTTAGGCTAGACGTGGCTTGTTGTGGTTATATGTATTCATTTTTCTCTCTCCTCTCTCTAATCATAACTTTCTAAAATTGCAATGGAAACTGCTCCCATTAAAGAAGAAATCTATTACCATCAGAGGACTCTAAACCATTAGAGATACATTTGGTGCCTCAGGAGCAGGTTAGGAAAAAGCACAATAATCAGATACAGTATCTAGTGGGAACCTTTTTCACTGTATTATTAAATCTGCCAACTTTGTAAGATTAAAGGAGACCTATATGTGCATAAGGTTTTTTTTAAAAAACAAAATTTATAATGAAAAGTACCTGGACAGGGAGGTAGGGTTTCTACTCCGCTTCATACTTTCTGCTCCTGCCTTCATACTTTCTGCTCCTGCTTCCAGTAGCTCCTCAATGTAATATTGGATGTAGGAAAACACGCCTAGTTCTCTGTACTTTTTATTTTTAAAAAGGAAACTTTTACAGTATAGTTGACCTTTAATATGACATGTTATTGCTGACATTAAACAACATGAAATAGGGTTGGACTTACTATTGTTTTTTGCGGTTTGCTCTCCCTTACCAGATCTGCTTAAATAAAAAACAGAAGACCACAGGAGAAAAAATAAAAGCAGAACAATTGTCCGGTAAGTTGATTATTCACAGTGTATCACAGGGCAGCAATGGTACAAACCACAATAGCTGGATAATTCCCATGAGTCAGGTAGCCAATGAGAATGAGATTTATAGCTGGATGTTTTTAGAGGGTTTTCTATTGGTATTAGAAGTAACCATTGGTTTTGTAAAGTGTATTTACATATTCCCTAATGTCAAAACCAAATCCCTACCATAATTAAATAGTTTTTATGTCATATGCCATATGGGGCCCACCACATTAAATACTCTCCAATCCAAGTTCATTACAAGGGATGAATCACATCGACTATAATATAGATTTAATTGGTAGTAGTTTATCCAATATATGCATATATAACATTACACATGACACATCAGATATACACATGACACATATAAACATTACAACATGACACATAAGATAAGACACAGAGAATTACGACTTCATGTCATGATATATATATTTATTAATTAAATTACTTATTTCTTATTTTAAGTTTATGACATTTTTAGGTTTCAAGTGTCGCTTCTCAGGATCCCCCGATCAAGTTCAACCAACTTCTAAGGACTCTGAACCTTTGGTGGTTGATATAATCCCCAATAATATTGGATCTGTAATCAACTAATAAATTCTGAGACTGTGAAGGTTAATGCAATACTGCACGATAGTTGAGATTATTTCATCACTGTTCAAGTGATGGAACGTAGGAGAACCTCCAGGTATTTACAGGTGGTTTGGGGTCTGTATTGTTCTTTATCATTATTATGTGTAATTAGACATATAGATACAACACAACAATACACAAACGTCATCAATGTCCCAATACTATGTGATATCAAACAGTGCAGGGGGGATTTACTTTATCTTTTCTCAAAACTTGGCCTGTGTATTAGGGGTTCTCATTAATTCCAACAAGCGTATTTATGTTAAAGTCTAAGTCTAAGCCTCTTTGGTCTGGCAAATGGACTTTGGTGATTTTCTTTATAAACTCTATCTGCTAGAGCTATACATGGTGTTGCAAAAATACTAATTTCTTTTGATACATACATGTTTTGTTTGGTTATATGTATTAATTTTATCTCCCTCTATCAGAACTTTCTAAAAAATGAATGGAAACTTCTAGTAATGAAGAAGAAGTCAATCACCACCAGATTACTCTAAACCATTAGAGATAACTTTTGTGCTCAGGAGCATTGGAGGATAAAGAAGGACAAGAAGCAAATAGAGGTATCTTAGTGGGAACCCCTCTCACTGTATTATTAAGATCTGCCAACTATGTAAAATTAAAGGAGAACATATGCGTTATTAAGTTTTTTTTTAAGTTAAAATTAAAAGTACCTAGGGCCGGAGGTACGATTAGTACTTTCAAGAGGCAGCCATGAAGAAAATGCTTCTGCCGTCTTCCTGGGTGCTTTAGCACTATCTTTAATAAAGGAAGGCAAGGGCACAGCTGGCAGATGAAACTTATGTGCGTAGATCCTCAATGAAAAACAATAGTGTAAAAATATCAATCCTACCTCTTCGCCCCATGTACATTTCTTTTGTTAAATTAAACTTAACGATTTAGTTGACTTTATTATGAACACGTTATGCTGATATTAGAACAATGTGTAGTAATTATATAGTAATTTGCTGTTTGATTTACAGTTTGCTCCCTACCAGAACCTCTTAAAAGCAAAAAGAAAAGACACAGGAAAAGAAATAGAAAGCAGAATAATTGTCCGGTATAGTTGATTATCCACAGTGTATCACAGGCAGTACGTTTACAAAACACCAAGTAGCTGGATAATTCATGAGTCAGGTAGCCAATAAGAATAGAGATTTACAACTGGAAGTTTTTAGAGGCTTTTCTATTGGTATTAAAGTAACATTGGTTTGTAAAGTTGTATAACTATTTCTAATGTCAAAAATAATATCCCTACCATTAACTAAAATGTTTTTATGTCAACATGCATATGGGACAACCACATTAAATACTCTCCAATCCAAGTTCATTACAGAGGGATGAATATATGATTGTAATTTAGTTGAATTGTGTAGTACCGTATATACTCAGTAAAGTCGAGGTTTTCAGGCTGTGAAACAGCCTGAAAACTGAACTCGCACTTATACTCGAGTCAGTCACTTACTGGTGGAGGATCCGGCTGCCGCGTCCACTGATGGTCGCATCCACTGACTCCGACTCGGCGCTGGGAATTAGACCGGCGCCGAGTCGTGACGTCAGTGGATGCAAACCATCAGTGGACGCGGCAGCCGGATTCCTCCATCAAGTGCATGAGGACGGGGCCCGGACTCTCCTGCAAAGGTAAGGTTGCAGCATTAGTAGTAGTGTAGTGTAGTGGCAGGTGAGAAGATGGGTGCAGGAGTAGTGTAGTGTACTGTAGTAGTGTAGGTAGTTGTAGTGGCAGGGTGAGAAGTGTGGGTGCAGGGAGTAGTGTAGTGTACTGTAGTAGTGTGTGTAGTGTAGTGGCAGGGGAGAAGATGGGTGCAGGGAGTAGTGTAGTGTACTGTAGTAGTGTAGTGTAGTGGCAGGGTGAGAAGATGGGTGCAGGGAGTAGTGTAGTGTAGTGGCAGGGTGAGACGATGGGTGCAGGGAAATAGGTTTATTCCTGGGGCTGGACCTGGGGGCGAGGGGAGAGTAGGAGTCAGGGACAGGGTAGTGTGTTTTGGTGGTTAGTTGTGTGGGACAGGGTAGTGTGTTTTGGGGTTAGTGTGTGCAGTTCCACTCCAGATGTTTCTACTCCCTACTTCCACTCGCTTCTACTACTCTACCCTCGACTTATACTCGAGGTAAAAATGGGTACCTCGACTTATACTCGAGTCGACTTATACTCGAGTATATACGGTATATCTAATATATGTATAATATTACCAATGATATATTTTAATAAGAACTCTACATAAGATAAGACTCAGGGCTTCAGACTTCATGTCATGAGGTATATTTTTATTATTGAAATTACTAATCTTCTTATTTTAATTTATTAACATTTTTTAGGTTTCCAGTGTCACTTCTCAGGATCCCACCGATCAAATTCAATCAACCTTTAGGACTCTGAACCTTTGGTGGTTGATACAATTGGAATCTGTACCGATTTCTGACCTGTGGAGTTAATCCCACTGACGATCATGTTGGAGTGACAGAAGTAGAGGAACCTCTGGGTATGTTACAGGTGGTTTGTTAGATCTGTGGTGTACATTTATCATTTTACATGTAATCACACAGTATAGATACAACACAACAATAACACCAAACGTCATCAATGTCACAATACTATGTGTATAACAACAGTGGAGGGGGGATTATTAGTTTGTAGTAGATATGCAATTTAGTGGAAATATTGTGGAGTTTAGGATAAGGAGGAGTTAGGAGGGGGTTGTAGGTGGTGCTGCAATATGTCTCTATTCTTTGTAAGGGGAACCCACATGGTACAGCCCTTGCTCACCTACAGAATAGGATCCCTGAGTTAGAATCTAATTTTCGGTTTGTTTTTTCAGTTTCCTGCCCCTCACCACCTCCTGAAAAAACAAAGAAAAGGAGAAAACGAATGCGAAGGGAAAAATGGAAAAAAAAATATATGGTAAGTTCATGTAAAATCCTCTCCATTATACAACCTTTAGGGGGCACATGTGTATTAAATACTCCCCATGGCATGGAAATGGATTCATTATTGTAACCTGGTTTGGTATTTGTATTAAATAACTGTACCTGAGACGTTATAAACATCACATTAGAACATTATTAATAGAAATTGTCCAAGAGATAAAGGTCCTTGTGCTTTTGTGTTTGGCCATTGCAATTAATGATTTTATTTCTATCTTTAGCCTCCCAGTCTTGATTGGCTGGTAGAGGAGACGGAACCAAGGATGGAAGCCCAGAGCGAAACACCTGTGACTTGGAGTAAGTAAACTAGTTTACAATATAAAGGATTGTAATGTTCCATGATAATAGTAAAACTGTTACTATTATACCCAGACTTCCCTTATAACCAGCCTCTCTACCCAGTCAATACAACTGAGTATTTTCATTATGTGCACCTGAGCACCTGTGACTAGCTAATGATGGAACCAATCATGTTCATGTTCCTCTGTTTTTACCTTTCAGTGTCCAGCAGAACCCTTTATCTCTAACAGATTTTGAAATCAGCAATATGATTGGAGGAGGAGCATTTGGAAAGGTGAGTTATTAATTCGGTAATTATAATGATCCTTATGTGAACTTATTCATGGAAGTCATGGCATGTTCTGTTTTTCCAGATTTTCTGGCAGAACAAAAGGAAGAGGAAAAATCACCTTGAAATGTTCATGAAGGAAAATCTTGAAGATCAGTCGATATTAAATTGTAAGTGGAAATAAATTCTATTGGATAAAATATTATTGGACAAGGACCAATGGGTGCTTTCCAGGGGGAAAAAAATATCAGAGGAATGGCAATTTGATTCCAATTTATCTCCTTCTTATAAATTCCGCTGCAATGTCTTGACTTTTCTGTTTATTTTTCTAGCTTTGAGAGGGAGAGAAATATCCTGGGAATTGAGCCAGAAGGAGAAAAGAATCCTTTTCTGGTAATTACATTGGATACTTCCCTACTGACAATGCCGAGTGCCTAGTGGGGAATATGGGCTGGCTCTTGGGAATGGCTTCTCAGCTAAAAATTCTGGACCACTCCACTCTCACTAGAAATGACAGTGTGAGTATTACATGGTGGGGCCTTCTGGCAGTTACCAAACTATTGTCTCTACACACCTGGAATTACAGCCCATTTCTATATTTATAACATTTATCCTTGGCCAGTGTTACCATTAAATCAGAGAATGAGCTTCCTTTATCCAAGTGAACTGACAGGTTCATGTCTAATAGATCCCCGACATAGAGCATTATGGGAAGTTTGGGACCATGGATTTTACGGATTGGGTAATTAATTGTATTGTATTATTTGATAAATTGGCTAATGGGAGTTTATTTAATATCTGCAGATTTTTATGCCTCTTTGCATGTCCTGGGGGTGACTTTTTTACATGAACACCAAGATCGTCCATCGGTAAGTGCATAATGCTATGGATATTGTTTATTAACATCTCTGGGATCGTAGGATCATATTGTGTTTGGAGAGATAAAGGGTTACACGAGGCTGTTTAAAAGGTTTTGCTGTGCTATGAATTTGTAGCAGCCACAGATTTTAGCTTTTTACTGGTCTCCACAGAGAGAGAACTTCTGATTGCTTACCATGGGTTCATCAAGCCAAACTTTAGCCCTCTTGGAACAGTAATCTCTTTAAAGTCTTCCGAAGAACATCTCATTTAGTTTTTTACCCCACATTATTTTTATTATTTTCCTTTGTTCTTCAGTGATCTGAAACCTGAAAATATTGTGATGGATGCCTCCGGATATGTGAAGATTCAAACTTCGGGCACTGCATAGAAGGTAGGATGGACCTCTACTTAGTGTAATAACTGATAATGTCCGTGTCCAATACTAGTTCCAGTCACTGTGTTTGTTAATACAATGTCAGTTTGAAGTGTGTCCCCATGCAGGACTGAGATAAAACTGTAAATAATAACACAGTAGAGACATCTTTAGGTGACTGTAATGTTTGTTTTGGTTTAGGAATTGGCCATGGAGATGAGATGCTCTCACCATGTGGCACTGCACAGTACCAAGCCCCGGAGTGTGGAGAATGAGCCTACACCAGATCGGTGGAACTGGTGGGCTGTAGACTGATGATTATAAAATGTTGGACGGTTGTGTAAGTGGAAAACATGTATTATAACACGTAATAGACATTTTATTGTTTATCTGGAAAGTATCACAGTTCTGGTTAAAGGGTTCCCTGACGTTTGTTTGGTGTCTTTGCCTGGTGGGTTTCATGTTTGGGGAACTGTGTAGCTCTTTAATGTATTGGTGCCATTTTTCAGGTTTTAAACAGATTTTCTCTATTTCTTAGTTGCATTTTGGATTGTAAACCAGGAAAAACTAGGAGATAGTATATAATGGAAGACCAAAGTATCCAAAAAATTAACCCACCTCACAAAGTATTATTAATGAGAGTAAGTAAACCAGTGAACCTGTTACTGTAACAACTGCTGGGAAACTATCCAGGACTGTGGGGAACAAGTTGTTTTTGTCTTGTAGTTTCTGGTAAAAAAATGGGAGGATTCGTCTTGGAGAAGATTGCAGGAGCGAAGGGAGTGATGGAGCGTCCATTCTTTAAGGTAAGTTTATATGGCTGACATGTGACATAGGAACCACAAAGGATCTTGGAATGGGAACGGGATTGGGAGATTTATTTAAAAGGGGAACCTAATCGTTACTTTTCTTTGTATTTCCTGTTACATAGACAATAGACTGGGATTAAACTGAAGGAGAGGAAGATCAGACCCCCATTTATCCCTGAACCATATCAACCTGCAAAAACCGTCTTTGACTTGATTTCCCTCGATGTTTTATGTATTCTATAAATTGCTATGTATTAGATTTGTAACTATATTGTATTAATACTAAAAAATTGTTATGTTGTAGAAATGTTATATTAATATAATAAATCCCAAATTTAGTGCTGAAGACGGGGACGATCTGGCAGGTTCCCCCCGCTTGGCATCCCCAGCAGCCAATTGTCTCACACAGCTCTACACAATACATTAGGCCTATATGTATCTAGTTAAGCTTCACCGTATCAATACCACTAGAATCTCAGCTTTTAACAAACATTTTATAGACAAAGCTGATTACATCTCCCTGAAAGAGTGTAATACTTAAGTCTCCCTGGAACAGAAGTGTAAATAAGAAAAGGAGAAAACGGAAATGAAATGTGGAGGCTGTGTACACACGTGGTTGATGTGTTGGGAAACAGAGTTTCAATAAAAGTTATTAAATGGTTAAAAATGGTGCTAATTTTGCCCCAACCAATCAGATCTTATTTAAGGCTGGGTACACACGGAGGGACTTTTTGTCCCGAACATGCACTTGCTACAAGCAAACGCTCGTAGTCCGTCGGTCACGGCAAATTCGGCTGCGTGCGAATTTGTGAGTGATTGATCATGAGGTTTCATAGGGAACCGCACGATCGTTCGGAATTTTCCGACATTCCCGACCGTTCGTTTGTCCGATCCGGACGAACCAACGTTCAATGTCGGTCGCGGCTTCCAGCCCTACACCGCCGATTTTTCACCGGTTACCAAAAGTGCCGTGAAATATTGGCTGGTATGTACCCCACCTTAACACTTGAAACTAACATCTGATTGGTTGGGGCAAAATTGGCACCATTTTCAACGATAAGAACTTTTATTGAACCCTGATAGTGTCATTTTTCCTATTTTGGGACAAAAAAGGGATCAGGTGCAGTTTTAAATTTTCTCTGTACAGGTCGATACCATAACTTTTTTTTTTACCTTTTTTCTTTGTTAAGTTGAGTCCCTGTGTATTGGAGGAGTTTTTCTATCCATAGTCACTCCTTAACTTTCCCAACTGAACAGCGGATTTCATCTCATTAGTAAGTGAAATCTAAATCTGAAAATAAGATGTAATTTTTTTGTCTATTATAACTAATATGTTACTTTTTTTATTATAATTTTATTGTTAAGTTGAGTCCCTGTGTATTGAGAGTTTTCTCTACATAGGTCAACTCCTTAACTTTCCCAACTGAACAGCGGATTTCATCTCATTAGTAAGTAGAAATCTAAATCTGAAAATAAGATGTAATTTTTTTGCTATTATAACATAAATATGTTTACTTTTTTTATTTATAATTTATAGAATTTAATTAATATAATTTATATTTAGATTTTATATTGGTTTATCTGGGTTTTTCCTACCAAGAAGGTTTTTTTTTTAAAGCGTAAAAAAATTGGGATTGGTTGTCATGCTAACAAACCTGAAATTTGCATAGGTGATGTCATTGGGATGACAATGCTTAGGATATAAACTGCATCACAGGAAAGTTCATAAAGTTTTGTTTGTTGTTGAGCTGCAGAGGGGTCACAATTGGCTTCTCTCTGTTTGCCACAGACAAAATCTTTTTCTGAGCCTTTTTTCCAGAATCTTTGAGTTGAATCCCTGGCATTGAGATTTTTCTCTGTACATGTCGATACCATAACTTTTTTTTTTACCTTTTTTCTTTTTGTTAAGTTGAGCCCTGTGTATTGAGAGTTTTCTCTACATAGGTCAACTCCTTAACTTTCCCAAATGAACAGCGGATTTCATCTCATTAGTAAGTAGAAATTTGTATCTGTAGATAAGATTTAAAAAAGAATTAACTTTCTTTTTGGCAAAATGTGTTGGGATACAATCAGATATGCTGATGAATCCCAGGTAATTGTTGACTATGGTACAATAGTATTGCACAGTCGGCATTATAATTCATGACAAGATAAAAAACTATCTTTAATGAAACATAAAGTAAAATTTACTTTTTATAACACAGGCATAATGGGTGTTTTTGGAAATTTTCGAGATCGCGTCCACAACGTCTTTGGACTTAAAAAGAAGGTAAGGCTGCTGCAGAACTTCTTTATTACACTAATGAGTTAAAGGGCAACTATATTAAAAAAAATCCCTCCTCCCCCTGACATGACTTTCTATAAAATCTAGCATACCAACTGCCAAAAAGGCACACATCATACCAACTGTAAAACATACCAACTGTCACTATTCCAGCAGAATTGCACACAGCAGAATTACTATTAACTGCACCCATTAGAAGGGTTTATAATTTGGGTGTAAGGTCCTCGTTTAGTCCCCCCAATAAGCTCATCCCTGTAGGGTCCACCAAGGATGCACTAACTCTATAAACGCACATGTACATTCATTCTAGTGTATTACAAGGGTGCACTAACTCTATAAACATACATGTACATTCATTCTAGTGTATTACAAGTGTGCACTAACTCTATAAATGCACTAAGTATAAACGCACACAGGCACATTCATTCTAGTGTATTACAAAGGTTTGCACAACTATAAACGCACGGTTACATTCATTCTAGTGTATTACAAGGGGCAACTAAACTCATAATAAACGCACCACGTAAATTCTTAAGTGTATTACAAGGGTGCACTAACTCTATAAAGCCACACGGACATTCATTCTAGTGTTATTACAAGGGTTGCCACTAAACTATAAACGCCACAGGTAATTCATTCGTGGTTGTATTTACAAGTTGTTTTTGCACTAACCTATAAAAAAGCCACAGGTACATTCATTCTAGTAATTACAAAAGGGGCACTAACTCGATAAACGCACAAGTACATTCATTCTAGGCGTATTACAAGGTGCATTATCTTTAGTTATAATTTTATTGATTATTTTGCTTAAAATATTTCATGTTTGTTCTGTTGTACATAGAATTCAAAATAGCGAAAGCACAGGAATGCGATGTAGAGAAGGCAAATCACTATGGTGATATTCTAGTAGGAAGTGAGGCTACTTTCTAAGGAGATAAAGAACGTCCCGATGAGAGAGAAAGAAAATTTTCAAGAGTCTGTGCAGAAGAAAACGTCTTTTGGTCACCATTGCAAAAAGTGCATTTGAACAAGAAAACGATTTGAAAGACAAGGAAGGCAAAAGAGAGAAAGAAGAAAAGAGAATAAACCAGGTTAGGGGAAATTCCAGAAATAGATTTGTTCTATTTTTGGTTATTAATGGTATATTAAAGGGGAATTACATAGATTCGTAATTCCTAATCAATAGCCATTAGTGTCTATTAAAAAGGACAATTATATAACCTCCCCCTCACGCTCCTATTCTTCCATACCACATAGTACCCATAGTGATGACTAAACCGCGAAGTCTCACCCCTGGGTGCTTTACCGAACAGCTGTACTTAATTACATAAGATTCCCTCCTCATTCATGTCCTATTCTGTAACCCAATGTAGCGAAATATAAAGGTGCGCTTGCAAAGTGTGTCTACCATTTGGCTACATTGTGGACTGTCACTGATCAGTGGCAGGGACAGGGACTTGGACCGTAGGGAACACTTTAAGGAAACTTTAAGGAAAGAGAGTAACATTCTTATAAGGTAAAGAACCCAGGGGTGAGGATATTACCCCGATTGCCCAGCTATGGAAATGAGGGCAAATTGAGTTTAATTGTACTTAGCTGAATCAGCTGATCTAAGATTCACTGCAGCCATTGTTAGATGTTAGATGTCAGCATAATGGGGCACTTCAGGATTAATATAATTATATTATGTGAAAATAGATCCACAATATATTTCTTAAGCTAGACGTGGCTTGTTGTGGTTATATGTATTCATTTTATCTCTCTCTCTCTTAATCAGAACTTTCTAAAATTGCAATGGAAACTGCTCCCATTAAAGAAGAAATCTACTTACCATCAGAGGACTCTAAACCATTAGAGATACATTTGGTGCCTCAGGAGCATGTTGAGGAAAAAGCACAAGAAATCACAGTTCTGGGTTAAAGGGTCTCACTGACGTTTGTTTGGGGGGTTTTTGCCTGGTGGGTTTCATGTTTGGGGAACTGTGTAGCTCTTTAATG
>JAACNH010004708.1:0-23049 GCA_019447015.1 Hymenochirus boettgeri | reverse complement strand
GGCCCTAGTGACAAGGTTACGCGGGGGGTCTCAGGGTAAGGAGATAATGTTTTTCCAGAGAAGATATAGGGCCTGGACTGATGCATCAAAAAAATATTGATATAGTTTTGCATTTCTGACAGCCATGGAGTCCACACATCTTCTTACTAAAAGTCAATGTCTCCCTAGAGAAGAGACCATCAATGACGGCATAACAGAAACTAGTGGAGATGTTTGCATTTCGTGGATAAACTGAAACATGTGGAGATGGGAAGAAAAGACAAGACTTAAGAAAAAAGAGAAAGAAACAAGAGCATCAGAGACACAGCAAGTATTAAATGTCACTAGACATGAAACAGGCAATGATGGCCTTGCAACAGAAAACATGACATAGTCAGTATTTCTCATACTAACCTGGGAGCTACAGTCTCATCTAAGGAAAAATGTTTTGCTAAAGATAAGACCAAGAAAAAGACAAGAGGGAAAAAAAGAAGCAAGAGAGGCAGCAACTAGACCATCAAAAAAGTGATGCCAAATGTAGAACATTTCTGAGCTCGAAAAGCACTGAAGCCACAGTGTCATCTATAGTTCAATGGACCCCTAGAATGGCATCCAGTGATACATGGCTTCCTGAATGCAATTTCACTCTACAAAGCAAAAAAAATCCTTCAGGGAAAAGAATGTCTAGAAGATGATATTATAGATACTGCACAGATTACTGAAAAGGCAGTTTGGAGTAGACAGCCTTCAAACCTGCTTACTATCTAATCTAGAGTTCCTCACCAGTGACCGAACAGCTGCCCAGATTCATTTTGTATTCAGAGAGAACACTGGTTGGCATCTTGTTTTAAAAACAATAGAGTGGAGATTATGGATAGTGTGAATTCCCATAAACTCACCCGCATCTATCAAAAAACAGATCATGGAATGCTATAGAGATGTGGTCCAAGATCCAGTAGGACAGCGAGACAGCTCAATGTGCACCAGCATCCAATGAATATGACTGTGGACTTTATGCCATTGCTAATTTATTTGAGATACTTGATAATGGAGATCCAACCTGCAGGTACAATAGATACAATGAGAACCACCTCATAAAATGCCTTGAGAAGGGAGAGATCACTGCATTCCCTAAGCACTAAAAAGACAGAACTAAGAGCAAATAGAGGCAACAGAGGCGAATTAAGAATAACAGAGAGATGCAAAGTACAGAATGTTACATTTCTCTAAAAATGAATCCACTACAGAGAATAAAGAAGAGTGAGATAAATAGCATTTGAGTGACAGATATGGAAGCCACAGCCTCATCTAAACATTCATTTTATTGCATCAGCCCAATATTTTTGTGCCTTACTCTGTATGTACTATGCAATATGTATACATAAATGTAAAGTGTCATTTTGTATAATGTAAAAATATTTCATAGTGTTAATAAATTTTGTTATATTAATATTGTATTTGTTTCTTCTTTACCGGGTGTGGTGTGACACGTTTAATTTGTGAGGTAGGGTGAGAGGGGCTGTTGGGAAGGGGGTGGTGTGTCAACTAGTGCCATTCCCATGGGTTGGAGCCCACAACCTAACAGGGGCACAATGGCACTTATCGTGGCCTGGGAGGGGGGTCTTGGATTCAGGCTGCAGAACCCGTTAAGTCCCAAAAGAACTTGTCACTGCCACATAGGTGCTTATCAGTGCTGGGGAGAGGGGTCCTGATTTTGAGCTACAGGACTCCTTAAGCAACAATGCCCTTATTGCCACTTTATAAATACGATCAAGTGTTAGGAAATAAGTGGCACCAGCCCCTCTCCCCCTA
Source organism: Hymenochirus boettgeri (assembly GCA_019447015.1). Taxonomy (NCBI): domain Eukaryota; kingdom Metazoa; phylum Chordata; class Amphibia; order Anura; family Pipidae; genus Hymenochirus; species Hymenochirus boettgeri. The sequence goes on along the minus strand of JAACNH010004708.1, from coordinate 21,258 downwards.
CCTCACAATTTAAAAATGCCACATTTCACTTGTTGCCACTTATTTCCTAACACTTGATCGTATTTATAAAGTGGCAATAAGTGAAATGTGGCATTTTTAAATTGTGAGGTAGGGGGAGAGGGGCTAAATGCACTGATCCTGTCGACATTGGAAGCTAAGGCAGGTGAAGGCCTGAGGCAGCACTTGGGTGGAGAACCAACTGTGAAGACCAGGTGTCATAGACCTTTTCTTCGCTTCTACTCAACTGGCGGCTTTTAAAAGGTTCCAGCAGCATACAATGACGATGGATAGGAATTGGCCTGTGAAGAGCGGGGGCCCATAGGGACCATCAAGATGGCTGGGCCAATAGCACTGCCCAGGATTCCCCCCAGCCCGCTTATAGAGAAGAGAAGACTCACCAGAGACCGCTCCGTCCCCACCCTGGTGGGTGAGCAGCATCACTGGATGATAGTACAGTGAATGGTTTACAGTCCTCGGGTCCTGGAAATCAAGCCCAGAGGAAAATATCTGGCCCCATGGCTGGAGTGGGAGTTAAGAGCCTCCTTTTGGCTGGGAGGGTAGAGGAGCCCATTGCCACTGGCGGTGGTGGACGGCGTCCCGGCTTTAGTGTACCGGTGGATGGGGAAAGTCCTTGTCTGTGCCTTAACATCAGCTCAGAGGGAAAGTGCCAACGGGCCCTGTGCCACACCAGCCCAAACTGCACCTGCACCTGTTGACATTGGAAGTAAGCAGGTTGCAGCCTGTCAGTACTTGGATGGAGACCAACTGGGAATACCAGGTGTCATAAGACCTTTTCTTCTGCTTCACTCAACTGCAGGCTTTTAAAAGTTAATTGCCAGCGTTACAGACGATGGAAGGAATGGCCTGGTGAAGATCGGGGGGCTCCATGCGGACATTCCCCAGATGCGCTGGGGGGCCAACACGCGCCCAGGATCCCCCACAGCCCAGCTGAGAGAAGAGGGAACTCACCAGGACCTTGCGCCTGCTTTTGGTGGGTAGCAGCATCCCTGATGAAAGTACAGGTGAATGGGTGTTACATCCCTGGATGCCTTGAATACCGAGGTAAATATCTAGGCCCTCATGGCTGAGAGGGGTAGGGTAAGAGCCTCTTTTGGCTGGAGGGCTAGAGGAGCCCCATTGCCAAAGGCTGGTGGTGAGCGGCGTTCAAAGGCTTCAGTGACCGGCGTGAGGGGTGAAAGTCTCTGGCTGCCTTAAAATCATCGTCAGAGAAAGGCCAATGGCCTTGTCACACACCTGATCTGTTCTGACATTGGAAGCTAAGCAGGTGCAGGCCCCGGTCAGCACACCCGGATGGGAGCCAACTGGGAATACCAGTGTTTCATAGACCTTTTTTTGTTGCTTCGACTCCAACTGGCAGGCTTGTTCCAGCATACAATGGACGATGGAAAGGAATGCCTGTGAAGACCCGGGGGCTCATCAGGACCTCCAAAGGACTGGTGGCCACCAGCATGCTGCCCAGGATCCCCCCAGCCCAGCCAAAGAAAGAGGGATACCCCCAGGACCCTCCTTGTTTGGAATGGTGTGAGCATGCATCCCTAGGAATTAAAAGTAACAGGTGAATGTGGTTACAGTCTCTGGATGCTTGAAATCAGCCCAAAGGAATACTAGGCCCCATGGTGGAGGGGAGTCAAAGCTCCTTTGGCGGAGGTTAGAGGCGCCCCATTGCCCACAGGCTGTGCTGTGAGCGGCGTCCTGGCTTGGAGTTGTACCGGGGGGAGTGTGGTGAAAGTCACTGGGCTGCTTAAAATCGCTCAAGAGGGAAGGCCATGGCCCTTGCACACACAGCCCAATGCACCTGATTCCTGTCTGACATTGAACTAAGCAGTGACAGGACTGGTCCTGTCGTACCCTGGATGGGAGACCAAACTAGGAGAAAACCAGGTGTCTAGGACCTTCTTCTGCTTGCTTCACTCAACTGCAGGCTTTTAAAAAGTTTCCATCTACAATACGATGGATAGGAATGGCCTGTGAAGATCGGGGGGCTCATAGGACACCAATGGCTGGGGCCACAGCAGCTGCAAGGATCCCCTCAGCCACGCCGAGATAAAGGGAGGACTCCCCGAAACCTTGACCTGTTTGGGTGGGTGAGGCATCACTCCTGTGAAAGTAATTGAAAGTACAGGGTGAATGGGTTACAGTCTCTGGATGCCTTGAGATCAGCACCAGAGGAAATATCTAGGCCCCATGGCCTGGAGGCGGATTAAGAGCCCTTTTGGCTGGAGGGTAGAGGGGCCCATTGCCCAAGGCGTATGGTTGAGCAGCGTCCCTAAGGACTTCGTGTACACGGGGAGTGGGTGAAAGTCTACTGCTGCCTTAAATCATCGAGGGAAATGGCCAAGGGCCCTTGCCACACCAGCCAAATTGCACCTATCCCTTCTGACATTGGAAGCTAAGCAGGTGCAGGCTGGTCAGTACCTGGATGGAGACCAACTGGGAAATACCAGGTGTCATAGAGACTTTTCTTCTGCTTCAATCAACGGCAGGCTTTTAAAAGTTTCAGCGTACAATGACGATGGAAAGGAATGGCCTGTGAAGATCGGGGGGGCTCATCGGGACATCCAGATGGACTGTGGGGCCAACAGTCAGCTGCCAGGATCCCCCCTAGCCCAGCAGAGAAGTGGAGTACTCCCAGGACCTTGCCCCTGGTTTTGGTGGGTTGAGCAGCATCCCGGATTGAAAGTCACAGGTAATGGTTACAGTCTCTGGGTGCCTTGAAATCAGCCCAGAGGAAATATCTAGCCCCATGGCCTTTGAGGGGAGTAGTAGAGCCTCTTTTGATGAGGATGGTAGCGGACCCATTGCCACATCGGTGGTGGTGGAGTCGGCGTCAAGCTTCATTGTACCGGGGAGTGGGTGAAAAGTCTCTGGCTGCCTAAAATCGCTCAGAGGGAAAGGCCAATGGCCCTTGCCCCACCAGCCCAAATGCACCTGATCCTGTCGAACATTGGAAGCTAAGTCAGGAGCAGCCTGGTCAGTATGCTGGATAGGAGACAAACTGGAATGCCAGGTTGTCATAGACCTTTTTTCTGCTTCACTTCAAACTGCAGGCTTTTAAAAAGTTCCAGCGTACATGACGATGGAATAGGAATGGCGCCTGTGGAGATGGGGTGCCCATAGGGACATCCAAGATGGCGGGGGCCTACAGGCAGCTGCCCAGGATCCCCAGCCCAGCCGAGAGAAAGAGGGAGACAGACCCCACGGACCCTGCCCTTGTGTTAGGGGTGAGCACATCCTCGGGATTAAAAAGTACAGGGTGAATGGGTTACATCTCGGATGCCCTTGAAATCAGCAGAGGAAATATCTCAGGCCCCATGGTGATGGGGAGTAGAAGACCTCCTTTGGCTGGAGGGTAAGGAGTCCCCATTGCCACAGGCTGGTGTGTGATGCGGTCAAGGCTTCAGTTACCAGGGAGTGGGTGAAAAGTCTCTGGGCGGCCTTAAATATCAGCTCAGGGGGGAAAGGCCAATGGCCCCTTGCCCCACAGGGCCCAAATGCACCTGATCCTGTCTGACATTGGAAGTCTAAGCAGGGCAGGCCTGGTCAGTATCGATAGGAACCAAACTGGGAAAATGCCAGTGGTCATAGACCTTTTCTTTTCTTCACCTCAACTGGCAGGCTTTAAAAAGGTTACAGGACACTGAACGATGGAAGGAATGGCCTTGGAGATCGGGGGGCCCATCGGGACATCCAAGATGGCTGGGGGCCTACAGCAGCTGCCCAGGGATCCCCAGCCCAGCCGAGAGAAGAGGGCGACCCCCCGGACCACTGGCCCTTGTTTATGTGGGTGAGCAGCATCCCTGGATTAAAAGTACAGGTGAATGGGTTTACACCGTCTCTGGAGGCCTTGAATTCAGCCCCAGAGGAAAATCTAGGCCCAATGGCTGGAGGGGAGTAGAGAGTTAACGACTCCTTTGGCTGGAGGTAGAGGAGCCCCATGGCCACGGTGGTGGGTGAGCGGCCGTCCCTGGCTTGAGTGTACCGGGGGAGTGGGGATGAAAGTCCTAGCTGCCTTAAAATCAGCTCAGAGGGAAAGGCCAATTGGCCTTGGCCACACCAGCCCAAAGCACCTGATCCTGTCTACATTGGAAGCTACAGGGCATGTGAGATGCCTGGTCCACCTGGATGGGAGACAACTGGGGAAAAACAGCGGGTCAAGGACCTTCTTCTGTCGGTCATTCAACTGCAGGCTTTGTTCCAGCATACAATGACTATGGAAAGGACTGGCCTGTGAAGATCGGGGGGCTCATCGGGGACATCCCAATGTCTGGGGGCAACAGCAGCTGCCCAGGATCCCCCCCCAGCCCAGCTGAGAGAAGAGGATACCCCAGGACCTTGCCCTGTTTGGTGGTGTGAGCAAGCTCGCCTGGATTGAAAGTTACAGGTGATGAGGTTACAGTCTCTGTATACCTTGAAATCAGCCCAGAGAAATATGCTAGGACCCCATGGCTGAAGGGGTGACAGAGCCTCTTTTGCTGGAGGGTAAGGAGGAGCCCCCCCATTGCCACGGCTGGTGGGTGAGCGGACGTCCCGGCTTGAGTTTACCGGGGGGAGTGGGGTGAAAGTCTACTGGTGCACTTAAATAACAGCTCAGAGGAAAGGCCAATGTCCCTTGGCCACCCACCAAATCACCTGATCCTGTCGACATGGAAGCTAAAAGGTGCAGGCCTGGTCAGTACACTGGCTGGAGACCACGTGAATACCAGGTGTCATAGACCTTTCTTCTGCTTCCCTCAACTGGCAGGCTTAAAAAGTTCCCAGCGTACAATTACGATGGTAGGAATGGCCTTTGAAGATAGGGGGATCATCGGACCACCCACGATGGCTGGGGGCCAACGCAAGCTGCCAAGATCCCCTCAAGCCCAGCGAGATAAGAAGAGGGACTACCACCCAGGACCTGCCCCTGTTTGGTGGGTGAGCAGCATCCACTGTGATTTGAAAGTACAGGGTTGAATGGTTTACAAGTCTCTGAGGCTTGAAATCAGCCCAGAGGAAATATCAGGCCCCAGATGTGGAGAGGGAGTAAGAGCCTCTTTTGGCTGGAGGGTAGAGGAGACCCATTGCCCACAGGCGGTGGTTGAGCAGCGTCCAAGGCTTCATGGTACCGGGGGGGAGTGGTGAAAGTCTCTGGCTGCCTTAAAATCAGCTCAGAGGGAAGGCCAATGGCCCTTGGCCACACAAGCCCAAATGCACCTGATCCCTTTGACATTGGAGCTAAGCAGGTGAAGGCCCTTGGTCAGTACCTGGATGGGAGACAAACTGGGAATAACCAGGTGCATAAACCTTTTTCTTTCGTGCTTCACTCAACGGCGAGCTCTTAAAAGGTTCCAGAGTACAATGACGATGGAAAGGAATGGCCTTTGAAGATCGGTGGGCTCATCGGGAATCAAGATGGCTGGGGGCCACAGCAGCTGCCCAGAGCCCCCCACCAGCTGAGAGAAGAGGGAGACTCTCCAGGACCTGCCCCTGTTTGGTGGCGTGAGTAGCATCCCTGGATTTGTGAAAGTACAGGTGAATGGGTTACAGTCTCTGGATGCCTTGGAAATGAGCCCAGAGGAAACATTAGGCCCCATGGCTGGGAGGGGGAGTAAGAGCCTCTTTTGGCTGGAGGGTAGAGGAGCCCCATTGCCACTGCTGGGGTGTAAGCGGCGGTTAAGGCTTCGGTACCGGGGGAGTAGGTTTGAAAGTCTCTGCTGACCTTAAAATCAGATCATAGGAAAGGTCCAATGAGCCCTTGGCCACACCGCCCAAATGCACCTGATCCTGTCTGACATTGGAAGCTAAGCATTTGCAGGCCGTCAGCACCCAAGTATGGGAGACCAAACTGGAATACCAGGTGTTAGACCTTTTCTTTCTGCTCACTCAACTGGCAGGCTTGTCCAGCATACAATGACGATGGAAAGGAATGGCCCTGAAAAGACCGTGCGGGGCTCATCAGGACAATCCAGATTGGCTGGGGGCCAACAAAGCTGCCAGGATCCCCCAGCCCAGCTAGGAGAAGTATGGAAGACACCCCCAGGGTACCTGCCCCTGCTTGGTGGGTGAGCATCAATCACTGGATTTTGAATAGTACAGGTGAATGGTTACAAGTACTCCCTGGATGCTTGAATCAGCCCCGAGGAAATTCTAGGGCCCCATGGCTGGAGGGGGAGTAAGAGCCTCTTTTGCTGGAGGGAGAGGACCCCATTGGCCCACAGGCTGGTGATGGAGCGGCGCCAAGGCTTCAGTGTACCGGGAGTGGGTGAAAGTCTCTGGCTCCTTAAAATAGCTCAGAGGGAAAGGCCACTGGCCCTTGCCACACCAGCCCAAATGCACCTGATCCTGTCAGACATTTGGAATCCAAGCAGGTGATGCCTGAGTCAGTACCTGGAGGGAGGCCACTGGGGAATCCAGGTGTCATAGACCTTTTCTTCGCTTCATCAACTGGCAGGCTTTAAAAAGGTTCCAGTGTACAATGACGATGGAAAGGAATGGCTGTGAAGATCGGGGGGCTGGGCTCGGACAATCCAGATGGCTGGGGGCCACAGCAGCTGCCCAGGATCCCCCCAGCACCAGCTGAGAAAGAGGGGATACTCCCCAGGACCTGCCCCCCTGGTGGTGAGCAGCATCCCGTGGATGGGAAAGTACAGGTGAATGGTTACAGTCTTGGATGCCTTGAAATCAGCCCAGCGGAAAATATCTAGGCCCCATGGCTGGAGGGGTGAGGTAAAAGTAAGAGCCTTCGTTTTTGGCTGAGGGTAAGGAGGCCCCCATGCCACAGCTGGTGGGGGTGAGCGGCGTCCAAGGCTCAGCTGTACCGAGTGGGAGTGGGATGAAATGAACGTCTCTGGCCTGCCTTAAAATCAGCCTCAGAGGGAAAGGCCAATGGCCCTTGGCCACCCCAACGCCAAATCTGCACCTGATCCGTTCAGAATTGGAAGCCAAGCAGGTGACATGCCCTGTCCAGTACCTGGATGGGAGACCAACTGAGATACCAGGTGTAATAGACCTTTTCCTCTGCTTCACCACCTGGCAGGCTTTATAAAAGGGGTTCCATCCAGCGTACAATGACGATGGAAAGGAATGGCCGTGAAGATGCGGGGGCTCATCTCGGGACACTCCAGATGGCTGGGCCAACAGCAGCTGCCCAGTATCCCCCCACCTGCTGAGAGAGAGGGAGACTCCCAAGGGACCGTTGCCCACTGTTTTGGTGGGTGAGCGCATCCCTGATGAAATGACAGGTTAATGGGTTACGTCTCTGGAGCCTGAAATAGCCCAGAGAAATATTCTAGGGCCCCGATGGCCTGGAGGGGGAGTAAGGCCTCTTTAGCTGGAGGGTAGAGGAGCCCCTTTGCCACAGGCTGGATGGGAGCGGCGTTCCAAGCTCAGTTGTACCGGGGAGTGGGTGAAAGTCTCTGGCTGCCTTCAAAATAAGTCTCAGAGGGAAAGGCCAATGGCCCTTGGCCACACCAGGCCAAAATGACCTGATCCTGTCTGACATTTGAAGCTAAGCAGGTGCAGGGCCCGGTCAGCACCCAGATGGAGACCACACTGTGGAGGATACCAGGTGTCATAGAACCTTTTCTTCTGCTCACTCACTGGCGCTGTTCCAGCATACAAGGACGATGGAAAGGAAGGGCCTGTGAAGACCGGGGGGCTCACCCAGACATCCAAGATGGCTGGGGGCCAACAGCACTGCCAGGATCCCCCCAGGCCCAGCTGAGAAAAGGGAGACCCCCCGGACCTTGCCCCTGCTTGGTGGGTGAGCAGCATCCCTGGGATGAAAGTACGGTGAATGGTTACATCTCTGGCAATCCTTTGAAATCAGCCATAGGAAATATCTCAGGCCCCATGGCTGGAGGGGGAGTAAAAGCCTCTTTTGCGGAGGGTAGAGCACCCATTGCCACAGACTGGTGGTGAGTGGGCGTTCCAAGGCTTCATGTACCGTGGAGTGGGTTGAAAGGTCCTGGCTGCCTTAAAAATACAGCTCAGAGGGAAAGGCCAATGACCCTGGCCACACCAGCCAAATGCACCTGATTCCTGTCTGACATTGGAGGCTAAGCATGTGCAGGCCTGGTCAGTACTTGGATGGTAGACACACTGGTTAATGGCCGGTGTCATAGACCTTTTTTCTGCTTCACTCAACTGGCGGCTTTTAAAAAGGTTCCAGCATACAATGACGATGGAAAGGAATGGCCTGTGAAGATCGGGGGCTCATCGGGACATCCCAGGATGGCTGGGGGCTAACAGCACTTGCCCAGGGATCCCCCCAGCCCATCTAGAGAAAAAGAGGGAGACTCCCCAGGACCTTGCCCCTGTTTGTGGGTGAGTCCATACCCTGGATTGAAAGTACAGGTGAAAATTTTTGGGTACAGTCTCTGGATTCCTTGAAATCAGCCAGGAGGAAATATCTAGGCCCATGGCTGGAGGGGAGTATGAGGGACGCCCTTTTGCTGGAGGGTAGAGGAGACCCTTGCCACCAGGCTGGTGGGTGAGGCTGTGCCAAGGCTTCAGTTGTACGGCTGGGATTTGGGTGAAAGTCTATGGCTGCCTTAAAATCAGCTCAGAGGGAAATGCCAATGCCCTTGGCCACACCAGCCCAAATGCACCTGATCCTGTCTGACATTGGAAGCTAAGCAGGTGCAGGCCCAGTCAGCACCCAGATGGGAGACCAACTGGGAATACCAGGGTCTAGACCTTTTATTCTGCTTCACTCAACTGGCAGGCTTGTTCCAGCATACAATGACGATGGAAAGGATGGCTGTGAAGACCGGGGGGCTCATCAGGACATCCAAGATTGGCTGGGGGCAACACAGCTGCCCAGGATCCCCCCAGCCCAGCTGAGAGAAGAGGGAGACCCCCCCAGGTCTTGCCCTGCTTGGTGGGTGAGCAGCATCCCTGGATGAAAGTACAGGTGAATGGGTTACAGTCTCTGGATGCCTGAAATCAGCCAGAGGAAATATCTAGGCGCCATGGCTGGAGGGGGAGTAAGAGCCTCTTTGGCTGGAGGGTTAGAGGAGCCCATTGCCACAGGCTGGTGGGTGAGCGGCGTCCAAGGCTTCAGTGTACCGGGGAGTGGTGAAAGTCTCTGGCTGCCTTAAAATCAGCTAAGAGGGAAGGCCAATGGCCCTTGACCACACCAGCCCAAATGCACCTGAACCCGTCTGACATTGGAAGCTAAGCAGGTGCAGGCCTGGTCAGCACCTGGATGGGAGACCAACTGGGAATACCAGGTGTATAGACCTTTTTTCTGCTTCACTCAACTGGCAGGCTCTTTAAACACAATAAGCTATATCTTATACTGTCCTTTGCCAGCAGGAACTATAAGGGCTCGTTCACCTAGAAGAAACTGACATGCTGTGTGAAAAAAATGCAAGCAAAGCATGGACAGGAAGCGATGCAGTGCTTTATAAACGCAAAGACCAGAACGCAGACACAATCAGAAGCAAAGTGTGAACGGTACTATGAATTCCATTGCAAACACACAACAAGTGGACCTAGTGTGAGCAATCCCTAACACATAATACACTACAGAATGTAGAAGGAGTATCAGTTATACAGCAATATCTTACTTATAGCGACTCCTCTCAGGAAAGGGTAGGAACTCACATATCCCTAATGTGAAAAACAAGAAATCAGGGACCTATGAAAATAAAAACAGGGAGTCACACGTTCACAGGCAATCAAGTCTATATCTAAGGGTCAGCTAAAGTGAAAATCACTTGGACCTGCAGCAGTGTAAGGAAAGTTTTAAAGGGAAAGTAACGTCCGTATACATTAGAGAGACTGTTAAAACTGCAACTAGCATTGATATACTCATGCATATTGATTTTATTAATTGAACCAGCCACCCTAAATTAATGAAAATCAAATGGTTTCAATTTTATCACTGTCACAATTAATCAATATAAATTGGTAACCTTTCTGTATTGTATGCTTACAAAAGCATTTAGTGTATTGATAGAAAATGCTGCTGTTATCTATGTTACAAAAACCCTCTTAATACACTGTTTGATTTATTCGTTTAATAGGTCTTTGATACAATATTGAACAAGACAAAACATCATTACATTACTTATTAGTTGCTTCCTACTAAACAGTTTGATGTAAGATTTTTTTTTGGCCAAATTATATGTAATCCCATACTTTAAAGGGACACTAAACTGAAAAATGGGCTCTCAGTGCTCCCTGTCCCTAGATCCCTCATTTTCGTTCGATCCATCCTAGTTAGTATGCATGTCTTCCTCTCTCTGTATCCACCCCCTCCCAAACCTGAGGCACAGATGAGAGAGGGAGCATGTGCAGTGGACATGATCTGTGCCTCACTAAAGCCAAAGCATTCAGCCAGTGATTTTGTGTTTATAGTGAAGTAAAACTGCTTGATCAAGTAAATATCTTTTAGCTGTAGGGGTTTGAGGATGTGTGTATGGTGTGTGTGTGGGGGGGGGGCGACACTTTGTAATTGATTCTTTAGGTACAGTGCTACATTGGGATTTAAGTAACAAAGACAGCAGCTAAATGCAGGATTGGTTATTTCTGCACGAGAAGAAACAGGGAAACTGTAATGCTATTCTTTCCTGACCATAATGCTGAATCAATTAGCCATACAGTGATAGATAGAGAAATAAGCTTTCTTTTATAGAATGGATAGTTTTTACATGTAGGTGCCAGGGGAGGGGGCTGGTGATTGACAGTTCTTTACAGCTAAAAAAAAGGGATAGGAAGGTCAGAGAAGAAATAAAAAGCAGATTAAAGATTTTGGTAATTAATCCTAATTACTGTGTAATTAGTTAAAAAATGATTTGGGACAGTTTACATGTCCTTTGAAAAGAAGGGGATATCCAGACAGTATATCGTGTTAGCCAAGTTCATGAGTGTTTTGGGTGTAGGGAAGGTTTAGGGCTTTCTTTGTGGACTGTTGCTTGTTTTCCGAACAGTTATTGAGGCTAGTAGGGGTATGGAAGAACAAATATCACACCGTTTCAATACTTTGAGAAGCAGCTTTGAAATTCTATGCATTGTGAATACGTTTATTTCCAGTCTTTTGTTCTACCCATTTTGCTTAGTATTTAATTTAACACTACAGTGATTTATTTTACATTTTTCTTGTAAATTATACGTTTCATAAACAAAGTGAACATATACCTGCATCATACGTACACACCTAAGTAAAAAAAAAATCCATGCACCAAGGTTAACAATGAAATCTGAGGCTTCAGCAAAGGTTCCATCCATCTTTCACCATATTCAACAGAGGAAATTGTATTTTAAAGTGAAACCTCCTTGACAAATCACAGCTCTGCTTTCAAGGTATTTTCTTGCGAATATCCCCAGGAAATGTATAACACGTCAGTACTGATCATTACTCTCAGTTATAAACACGGTACGTAAGTGGTTTACCTTCTACAAAAAACTTTAGGCAATACATATTTAGATGTCTTCTTTCTTCCAACGCTATCTTCTATTTAGTAGAAATAAAGACAATAGGATAGCACTTTCTTTTGTAGTAAGGTATATAAAATATTTTGAAATATGTAAATACCCACGACTATGAATAAAAATATATTTGATTTACAAAACCTTTCATGTATGTTTGAATTGGATTATAGAAATGTCCAAAGGCAAGTTGTGTGCGACGGAAATTAAAGCATCGTCTTCAAAACATTCTAGTAAGAGATAAAAGAAGCTTTAAAAATATGTACAAGTCCCCAGGGTGCAACTAAGGCTTAATGAAGAATTAACATCTGTAGTAGAAATCAATTCCCTACGGAGATGGACCTGCTAGACTAATACAAAGATGAGCACTGCGGTGAAGTGTTAGACCACACAGGTTCTAGAAAGTACCATAGACTCCATTAGCTCAGTGTGCTGCTGTTTTAAAACTTCCAAACCAGTTATATAAATCATTCTGTAACTGGTGCATATAGATACATAAACAAACCACTGGGTAAGTTATTTTAAAATTGTGACTGTTGTTACGTTGCTTTGTGTTGATCATTTATTTGGTGGTCCAGTAACACCAGAGAATTAGATACCTGCCAGCTATTTAGCAGGGTTGCCACACTGACACTGGGATCATGACAGACAACCACTGTAGTGTAGGAGCTAGAAAATAGAAAGAAATAAGAAATATATTTTTAATGTGGACTCTGGCTCCAAGAATACGGCATTAAAAAGTCGCACAAAAATATGCTCAAACGGCATAAAGATGTTGTATTCCTTGAGAATAACAGGATATTGAATTCCTGAGCTGGTGCTGCAGCCGGGACAATAAAGGAGTTGGCGTTTGCTAGCGTCTTTCAATCGACTTTAAGTCGACTTAACACAAAAAACATCACGTACAACAGTCCACATACACACATAGAGAGTTAGCACTAAAAGAAGCTAGACAAACTAGCAGGGTTCTTCAATAAAAGTTTTATGGTTTAAATCAGGATGTAAGCTTACAAATATTAAATAAGTTCTGATTGGTTGGGGCAAGATTAGCACCATTTTAAACGATAAGAACTTTTATTGAATCTCCCTGTAGGTGCTCCCAGGTAAGCAACCAGTGAATACTGAAAAACATGAAATCAGAAGTATGTGAGATAAATCATCAAGAATTGTGAATTTATTTTGCTTCCCAGTTTTACTGAGCATCACGACAACACTTATCTTGCCTTTTTGGCATAAGAATAGCTAGATCTTTTAATAGACCTCAGTACTACAAATGCTTCCCAATGTTTCTTTATCTTTACTTCAGGGCAATGAAGAAGGAAGGCACCAGAAACAAATGGCTCTAGTGTGCCCCCTTACCTTGCTCCTTATGGATGAGGAGGGCACAAGCAAACTTCCATAACCATAAGCCAGCTCCCTGAGCAGTTATTTCCACTTGCCTCATGGGCGGGGCCACCCCTGTTTACCTGTATATGGTAGTGTTCATTCCTCTTTGCCATCTGTTGTCTGGGTGGAGTTGTTCCTCATAATGTGGTAATTTCTGGAGGTGTAACTGGTTACTACACAGTATAGATATACTGTATTACTAGTTTATTTATAGAACTGGTTCTTTTTATCATAATCATCCTACACATGCCTTATGTAATATGTATATGTTCTCGATAGTTTTATTTATTGTACAGAAGCACCACTTTGGGATGCCAGCACAGTACTATATTATAATATAAAAGTCATAAAAAGAGGGTCAAGAAATATAATTAATACATAGATAAATAATAGTACATTAATGACCATATAGGATAGATACTTGAATTATAAGGCATGAGAATCAGAGTCCATGTGCCCCATAGATTTTAATTACTAGATTTAGTAATTTAATAATTTAAATGCGGATATATGTTTACTTAATTAATTGCAAATAGGTTGTGCTCTAAGCTGATACTTACCTGGTGTGTTAGACATCTGCTCGGAGACGTCACAACCGAGTTGCTGCATAAATCCCTGTTTTTTCATTGGATTTATTCAGGCACACCAACTCTGCACATACAATTTGTTATATATGAGAAGTTGATATGTGGGTGTTAACCTTTATGTTTTCCAGTAGCTAGAGAGAATTAATTAATCCACTTATTATAAAATGATGTATCAGTGGTTAATCAACACATGCTGCTTTTATATTTACATATTGTATGGAAATATGCAAGTTTGTGCATAAAAGGACAATGCACAAACAATTTTTTTCAATATATTTAGCTTTATATTAGTTTTACAAATATTTTGTTTCAACACATACCCTCCAACATCCACCCCTTTAATATGCACACCTATGAAACACACGGTGCAGAGTTCAAGTGACTACCCTCCAACTCACCCTTTAATTGCACACCTATAGAAACAACAGGTGCAGAGCTGCAAGTGACATACCCTCCAACATCACCCTTTATAATGCCACACCTATAGAACACACATGGTCAGAGCTGCAAGTGACATACCCTCCAACACCACCCCTTTAATATGCACACCTAGAGAAAACACATGTGCAGAACTGCAAGTGACATACCCTCCACACATTCCCCTTTAATATGTACACTTATAGAAACAACATGGTGCCAGAGCTGCAAGTGACATACCCTCCAACATTCCCACTTTAGTATGTACACTTATGGAAACAACATGGTGCAGAGCTGCAAGTGACATACACTCCAACATCACCCCTTTAATATGCACACCTATAGAAACAACATGGTGCGAGTGCAAGTGACATAACCCTCCAACACTCCCCTTTAATATGCACACCTATAGAAACAAACATGGTGCAGAACTGCAAGTGACATACCCCCCAACATTACCCCTTTAATTTTCACACCTTAGAAACACATGTGCAGAACTGCAAGTGAACATACCCTCCCAAAATCCACCCCTTTAATATGCACACCTATAGAAACCACATGGTGCAGAACTGCAAGTGACATACCCTCCCAACATCATCCCTTTAATAGCACACTATAGAACAAAACAGTGCAGAGCTGCAAGTGACATACCCTCCAACATCATCCCTTTAATATGTACACTTATAGAAACAACATGGTGCAGAACTGCAGGTGACATACCCTCCAACATTCCCCCTTTAATATGTACACTTTATAGAACAACATGGTTGCAGAACTGCAAGTGACATACCCTCCAAATCATCCCTTTAAAGGCACCCTATAGAAACAACATGGTGCAGAGCTGCAAGTGACATACCCTCCAACATCATCCTTTATATGTCACTTATAGAAACAACATGGTGCAGAACTGCAGGTGACATACCACTCCAACATCACCCTTTAATATGCAACCTATAGAAACAACATAGTGCAGAGCTGCAGAGAGAATTATTAAGTAAAACGGATCTTAGCACAGCTCTGTGCAATGCAATTCCAGCAGTGTGTACCTAATGAATGTTGGAGATAAGTTCTAAGATCAAACACTAATACCATGATTATATAGATTATATATTTCCCCTAAATCCCTCTTTATCAAAATTGCCTACAGTAGCATCCTGTTGTGGCCCTAGTTTTAATGATGAAATAGTTGTTGAAATAACCAATTCAATATTTTCACAAATGTAATAATTCCCTTGTCAAATTTTAAATTTGCCTCATAAAATTTCCACCAGTTTTGAGAAACAGGTTTGACAGGGAATTTCGGTTTGACAACAAGATTATGGTCTAAATATTGACATTGAAATGTTGATGACAAAAATGAAAAATATTTTGTAAACCACCTGGGGGAATGAAACTTGGGATTCTCCACCTCTATGTATGGACCAGGTACAAAGTACTGTTGGAAAATGAACTGTAATGTTTATAAGGGACTGTGCAAAGATAACATATAATAATATTATGTTGTGCTTTTTGAAACCTTTTCTTGCTCATAATATAATAACAGATCGGTGCAGACAATGCAATGACAATTGTAGTTTTTGTGAAATTACAGAGCTGGAAAAAAATGTATTTTGTACAAAATAAATTCTTGTTGAATTCAACCTCAAACGGTACACATGTTCTATTGGATATTAATGCAATAACAGTACCAATTCATAATTCTATAACCTAAAAACTCCAGCCAGCTCTAGTTTATTTATATTTCCTGCAGGCATATTTGCATATCTCAACTGAGTGGGTTGCAAGATCTGGAGTGAAAGGTTGCCGTTGGAAACACTGCTTCTGCGTGATTAAAGCGGATTGTGTGATGCCAGTTCAAGGAAACTATAGCACAGAGCAACACAAAATGCATAGGGGAGCGGAACATCAAATATCATAAATATTTCCTTTGGGATGAACAACACTGCATATGAGGACAAAAGAAAAGTTAAGAAGTTAGTGAAAGTCAAAATCTTGCTGCCCCGCATTAAACCAACACAGAAAACCCCAAATAATTCCTGGAAGAGAAACAGTGCATAGGATTTAAATTATTATTTTTATTGCTCTCTTGGATTTTGCATGTAATTTACAGTGGGTCTGGAAAGATTTATTTTTAAACACTTTTACAAAACTACTTTCTCCTTTAGGGCTCGTTCACACGGACACATTTGGTCCATTTCAGTGGTTTATGTCTCATAGGGCCATATTAAAAGCCCACGGTATGGCAAGTTTGCGATACCCCAGGTTCATTAATGTACTACCACGGGCGTAAATGTATGGCTGCAATCGTACAGTTATGGGCAACATTTGTCAATGTACGAATGTTCGTCCACAGTATACCATGCGGTAGTAAACATCTGCAATGGTATTCTATGGGCAATCATAAATCTATGTAGATTTATGACGCTATCAGACATTTAGGGACCATGGTTTGTAGATTAATAATAATTAATATGGCCCATAGTATTGTATTTCAGCGTTCACGCATATGTGATGTCATCTGTTGCGTTCCGATCTTCTGCACTGCTGTATGTATCTCTCTCCAAAAACCCAAGCCAAAAATGCATGCTGTTGTAGTGTAGTTTTTTTTTTAATGGGTTAAAGGAGAACTAAAAGGTTTACCCTCTCTTTATCTATTTCCACACAGGCAAAATAGACCACAATAAATATACCTATGAGAAAACTCTATAGTGAGAGATCAGCTGTAGAGAAACGCTCCCTGGGGCTATCTGTGTGTGGTGTCTGCTGATTTGATGGCCAAAAATTTAGACACATTTCCTGCACAGCTTATGTTCTTGTTCAATGTTTGACCTTGAAGCAGAAATAGACTAATAGTGGGGCCCCAGGAAGGTCTGTCATTTGGGGCAGGTGCATAGTTACCTTGTGATAATCCTGGTCTGCGAGTGCGAAAGACCTTTTGCTATTCATAGTTGGTGTTTGTATGTTAAGGACATAAAGGATTTTATAAAACATTACCATTGTGTTCAAAAATGATTCTTCTCCACAATTTAGGGCATACATTTAACGTCCAGCCAAAATGGTAAAAAAAGGAGTTTTACCAAAAGCAGCAAGTTGTAATATTAATCTCCATAACGGCCACAAGGGGAGAGATTGCAGCTCTCCATAAATGTCCTTAAATGTGTTATTTGACTTTCCATGTAGACGCAGGGAAAGGTGGTGTACTGTGTTAGCCAGTCAAAATGATTACAGATAACCTAATATGAAATATTCAAAAGGGTTGCCTGTAAACATTTTGACTTTTCAAAAATCCTAATGCAGACATAATTCCACAATCAGGGTTTACTAGGTAGTCTAAAGGTTATTGCAGCCAGACACCCAAATACCAAAAAACAAAAGTTATAGAATGCTGTACAATTGCACATTTTGTACAATTGACAATACAGATTACTGTACTCCTGAAGGTGCTGAATTTGTTTCTGAGGATGTGAGAGTGTAACCTTTTAATGTTGTTCCCCAATGTGTCTGTAGATAGAACTGTCTTTTCCCATATTTTTTATTCTTGCTGGCCAGAAAAAACTCACTTTTTTTCTTGTGCCTTTATTGCCTTCTGCCGTCATAAAAAGGTCACTGAAATGAAAATCAACCTTTTGTTTTTAACATGGCAATAATAGGGTTATAAGCCATGCTAACATGGTCCAGTTGCTAAGCATTACCTCAACATCCCCCTAAATAAATGATAATAATTACCGGTAAGTGGGTAACTACGAGAAATACATTGCACAGGAGACGTGCTCGGTTCACTTCATATTCCTCCCTCTGCAGTCTGCACATGGACGGTGTTTCTAGGAATGTAACTATGTGGAATGTTGGATGGTTTGCAAGGATTGAACATGCAGATTTTTTTTTGTGTTCCAAAGTGACAGAGTAAAACATTTAGTAAAACAAATTAGTTTTTGACTAGAAAGGTTTATGGAAATCTTAAAGAAATGATAATTTCATATTATTTGTTGTGTTACCAAGCAATGCATGCTGGAGACCTTGGGTATAAATGCTGCTCATTTGCTGTCGGCCCCATTGAAGGAATTGTCCCAAAATGAAGTGTTAGGGGTGGCCATACACTACGATATTTGATAGACAGATAAAATGTTATACAATGTCATGAACCTGTTTTATATAGTGGAAATCTAAGTCATGAACCTCTTCTACAATTTAAAAGATATCATTATCATGAACCTCTTTATTAAGTGAAAAAGGTTGTTAAAGTGCACTTAAGTCAATTTTGACTACTATTTTTGATGTTTGCTAAAATATTAAATATAGTGAAATTTTAAAAACTTTACTGTAAAAAATATCGGGGTTATAAATACAAGTTCTTATCCTTTAAAATGGTTGCTAATTTTGCCCCAACCAATCAGTTGTAGTTTTTTTAAATGTTAAATAAGTTCTGATTGGTTGGGGCAAATTGCACCGTTTTATACGATAAGAACTTTTATTGAATCTCCCCATATATATATAAAGAAAGGTCCGTGCACACATGGTCTTTTTGAACATATAAAATTTTATTCACAAAAAATGCATATTGACAGCGTTTTGGTCCATGAAACGTTGCTAACGTTTTTTTTGTGAATAAAGCACTTTATACATTTGGAAAGACCCATGTGTGCACTGAACCTTTCTTTATTCTTTGTATATTGATTATCAGAAGCACCAGGGCAATTGGAGGGAGTTGAAGCTGTGATGTCTGCGCTACTTACCGTAGGTTAAATTACAACTACATTTGCAGAAGTGCTACTGATCTGGTCATACAAAACAAAGGGCTGGGGGGAAGTGAGAGCCTGCTATATTGATCCAGTGTGAAAGTATGAGGAATGCAAAAGTTTGCTAATCACAATTAAAGTAAAAGAGGTTAGACTGGGGTTACCTTGAAGTGGTAGGAAGGTTTTTGAATCATGTGGCCAAAGTAAAATATACTAAAACCCCTTTGTTTATAATGTATGCCAGTGTCCAGAAAACATTGATTATCTTTTTTTGTGTAATACTGTACTTTGAACTTTATTTGTCCTAAACACACAACACAGATGTGGTGGGAAAAGCAACACGCACACACAAATTTTCTTTTGAAAAAATAACATAATTTATTAACTAGTTTTTACATATGGTTTTGCCAAGATACAGACCCTTCAGGAGACATAAAGTAGTGGCTCAGAGCGTCCACTCTGTGGTCCCTTCCTTGTCCCTCACATAATTGTGCAGAACACATGTGCTTTCACCACATTAAAAGGACCCTCCACTGTTGGATACGTCAAATAAGGTGATTCCACAGGAGCAGCACAATAGAGAAGTACATCTTTGTAGTTTCCACTGTAGGGAGGCATAACCATCCTATATGCTTCCCATCGATTGCGCCTTCACCGTTGGGGAAAATGTAGCCTGTGCCAATACTGCTGACTGATCTCCTCCAATTGTCCTTGTTGGGAAATGCCATTTGAAGAGGCTGCAAGTGTGATGGACAATCCTCTGGATAGTTGTCTCACCAAATATGAAGTCAAGGTGAAGAGTCTTGAAAGACTGTTCTATAGCCAGAAATCTGTACAAAACAAAAAGGTGGTAATATTTAAAAAAAAAAACTTCTCACAGCCTTTTTCTTTACCAGCAATTGCTCCCACCCTCTTCCCTACCAGCGTTCCTTCCAACCTTCTTCACTACAATCCTTAACTATTACCCTCTTCCTTATCAGCCTTTCCATCAACCTTTTCCATACCAGCCTTCTTCCCAATCTTCTATCCTACCAGCATTCCTCCCAAACTTTTTCACAACAATCCTTATGCTACCACCTCTTCCCTACAGCCATGCTCCCACCTCTTCTCCTACCAGCCATGCTCCCACCCTCTTCCCTACCAGCCTTGCTCCACCCCTTCTACTAGCCTAGCTCCCAACCTTAATCACTACAAGCGAATTATGCATCAGTCACTCCTCAATATTCATTCATACAATTAAATAAATTATTCTTTATACACATACCGCAGTATAAACTTTTGAAAGGTGGTATCCTTCTTCTGCAAGGTCATCTTTCATGAGCTCCAACAAATCATCAAGTGCAAAAATGTAAATAAAATACAAATATTAATAAATACCAGTACACAATATACATAATGTACGAGGCCGCAGGCTTTTTATAAAGGGCATGGAACTCCAAGGTGACATCTGATATCTATTTATTTATAGCAGGGGGTACATTATCTTTTGTAATGTTTATAATTTACACCTCTTCTAAATGCAGGAAAGCAGCAGCTAGCAGATGGCACACCCCCAGTCATGGTAATACAGACAGAGGAGTTTGGCAGTGTACTTACTTAAGAAGCGGACCGAGGAGTTGGATGCAGAGGTTAACAATTTATAATCTGTGCGAAATGATGTTGGAGCGCGCTGATTATAACAATATTTTGTTACAGTCATTAAGGGGATATATTATATACAGTATTTTTCACATCAGGATAGGCAGATATATAAGGTAATTACCTCTGAATAGACATACTGGGGTAGGGAAAAAAACTTCTCTAGGTGCTGATGTCCTCTCAACAGAGGATGAACCCAGAATCTCTAGGTAATCCTTCTATAATCCATCATAGCAGCTATAAGGATCAAAGCCAACCTCTCCAAAATCTCGAAGATAAAATCATTTTAACAAGAATAGTATAGCACTAGTCTAACCACACAGCAAAACACAACTGCTCTTTCCAAAACGCGCACAGGAACGCACACAGAGTGGGAAAGCAGACACGATCACAGACTGGAAGAGATAGCCGGCAGTGGAAAATTATTACCACTGTCTAACTTATTGCCACTTATACAATTGAGCATTAGCGGCGATAAGGGCATTGTTGCTTAAGGGGTCCCACCGTTTAATTTATTCCCACTTATTTTCGCCGCTAATGCTCAATTGTATTTATAAAGTGGCGATAAGGGCATTGTTGCTTAAGGGGTCCCACCGTTTAATTTATTCCCACTTATTTTCGCCGCTAATGCTCAATTGTATTTATAAAGCGGCGATAAGAGTATTGTTGCTTAATGGGTCCCACAGCTGAAAACAAGGACCCCCCCTCCCCAACACTGATAATCGCCTATGTGGTGCAGCTCGAAACCAGGACCCCCATTGGCACAAGGGCACTTATTAGTAGCAGGAAGGGGGCTCCTGGTTTCAACACTGCAGGACCCCTTAAACACCAAAGGGCACTTGTAAATGCAGGGGAAGGGGCCCCAGTTTTGATCAGTGGGACCCCCTTAAGCTCCAAAAAGTTAATTTACTGGCCCCTGGTATGGTGTGGGGTCCCTGCCTGTGATCCCCCCTGCTAGTGCGCACCCCCATGGAGTTAGCACTAGTGGCACACGTCACCCCCTTCCCAGCAGCCCCTCTCCCCCTACCTCACAATTTAAAAATGCCACATTTTCACTTGTT
>JAACNH010004707.1:0-23050 GCA_019447015.1 Hymenochirus boettgeri | reverse complement strand
CAGTAATACAATAAAAGTGCAAGTGACACATAGAATTGGTTAAATGTATTTCGAGAAATGTTTCAATAGGAAACAAAGAAACCTATTGTGATTCCACCAAATACAAAAAGTAAAGAATATAGTTTAGTGACTTTACGTTTAGTTGGTATGTCCAACCATGTTTAGGAGTTTAGGTCTGGGGTGTCTAACCTGCAGCCCCAGGTGTTTGCAAACAGCGCTGCAGCCAGGGAATGCTGGGAGTTGTAGTTTGCAAACATCAGGAGGCCTGCAGGTTGGAATCCTTGAACTACAGTAACCTTTTCAACCAACACATCTCTTAGAAACAGCTGACTCATCATTTAATAAGTTCTACGGCACATCTGCTTAAAGGGAAAACATTTTTGTTCAGGTTATTAATCCCAGTCAAACAAATTCTACTGAGCCTTTGCACATTAGATAGATTAGTAAATTAATGTCAATTGCTGTAACACATGGTTTGTTTTTTTAACTGTTCATTGTTTCTTTATACAGTGGATACAAACAAAGAACAATCTATAATGGTGTAGATAGATAGAGAGATAGATAGATAGATAGATAGATAGAGAGATAGATAGATAGATAGTGATAGATATATGTAGATAGTAGATAGATAGATGATAGATAGATAGAAAGTAGTAGAAATAGATAGATAGATGATAGATAGATGTATGATAGTGAAGATGATAGATAGATAGGTAGATAGATAAAAGTATAGATAATAAGATAGATAGATAGTAGATAGATATAGAAGATAGATAATAGATAGATGATAAATAGATAGATAGATAGATAGATAGATGATAGATACTAGATAAATAGTAGAAATAGTAGATAGATGATAGATAGACTAGATAGATAGATAGATAGATAGATGATAGTGATAGAGACATAGATGAGAAAATTTAGATAGTAGATAATAGATAGATGGTGGATAGGTAGGTAGATAGGTAGATAGATAGATAGATAGATAGATAGATGATAGATAATAGATAATATATAAATAGATAGATAAATAGATAGATAGATGATAGATAGATAATAGATAGATAGATAGATAGATCGATTGATAGATAGATGATCTGATAGATACATAGATGCTAAATATTTAGATAGAAGATAATAGATAGATGGGTGGATAGGTAGGTGATAGGAGGTAGGTAGATAGATAGTAGTAGGATAGATAGATAGATACTGTGGCCAATGCTGTACAAGAGGTTCTACAGCAACTGTGGCTGCCTGGTGATGTCAGTGGTACTCTAATCCCTAGTTTATCCCAATGTAAACTGCCCCTTACCCCCTGCATGTCAGCCTGCTCTGAGTCCAACCACCACCAGCTGAGAGTTGTAGTTCAGCAGGAGCAGTTACCAGACACCCAACGCACAATCAGAACTCAGGACAGCTCCCTGGCGGCTGGGACCCAGTGTGCCCACTACTGGCACAAAGTTGGCACAGCTGGTGATATAGGGGAACTCTGTGTCTGGGACATTTCCCCCACTCACCATCCTCCTTCTCATCGAACACGGTCTCTTGGATGAAGTGTTGGCTCCCATCCTTTTCCTCACTTGTTCCAGTGAAAATTGGGGCTGTGGTCAAGATGGCATTCCCTGCTCCGGGCAATATAGGAAGGAAGCTGATGGCTTCCCACACCCTGCAGACAGCCACACAACACAGATCTTTACTTCCTCATCGCACGATACGTGTGAGTGTAAGCCGGGGCCCGGTCACTCGGTGCAGCATAAAGTGGCCACTGTTCCCCGTGCAGATCGGTGTTGAGATGGAACACTGACTACACGTTTCCTCTGTGTTCTATCGAGTTTAATGGCACCTGGATCCGAACTGAGGTTGATTTACTGCCACCTTGTGGCAGACTGAGTAACTGCAGGGAATAGATCCACCATCCAGTGTGGGCGAACTGCCAGTGTGCAAAGCAGGGCAGATTGAAACTAAATGGGGCCTAGGCAATGTTGTGATATGGGGCCCCTTCTACTAATTAATAAAAATGTGTTATTTGAGATTGCAGGGAGATTTTGTGTGTGTGAAGCTGTAAGTGAACACAGACAGACCATATTACTGCTGGTTTATGAGAACTGGGGCCCCTGAAGATTCTTGGTCCCTAGACGGGGCCCATGTTGCTGTAGTTCCAGCCCTCGCAGAGAAACCAAATGCCACCCAGCCTGGATAACCCATAGGGCACGGCATCATATCTTTTCATGAACACACGACCTGGCATTTAACATAGGGGTTGTGGCTCGGGGTGATTTTCGGTTGGACCTAATGCGCCACTCGAATGCCAGCACTAAAAGCAGGAAAAAATTGTATTAAATAGGTTGAGGTGGCTTCATGGTGTCTATCCTTTATGTTGGTATCGTTAAATGATCAGTGGTTGTTTGGGGCCATTAAACACCATTTTCTGTCCCCCTACTTTTAACTATATCTAATGCTTATCTAAGTGTGTTCCTGTTAATGTGCATGCACTCTATGCCAATCAGATAAGGGATCCCCCCCCCGCTACCATATTACTACCTCTGGTTGCCCAGAAACATACCGAGCTCAGATATTATATTTATATATATATGCCCCATAGAAGTTTGCAAATAAAAGTTTAATACAATTCAACTTGTTTACACACAATCCTTTGCCATTAAAAGAAACTTGACACGTAGCTGGCCTGTTCACCGGAGGGGTGTTAAATCGCCCATGATTCATTAGCATTAGACAAATAAAAGCAGATGGTATTGCAATGACCAGAATAACTGATGTGTGACACATCTCTTCACAATATGCACCAAGTATTAATAATGTATTATCTGTGTTTAAGATAGGCTAGCATGAGGGTTCATGTGGCTAAGATTTGGGCTCTATTCAATATAAATCTGCCTATTGTTATTTAAGTATTGAATAAAAGTAATGTTTTTTCGTTTAAAAAACTTATTACCGCTCTTCCAGGGACGGATTTATCCTTGTAGCTGCCATCAAATAAGTAGATACTAGGGGTTGTTCTGCACTGTGAAAAAGGAAAGGGGCTCTGCCGTACATTTTTGTGCTGCCCCCTAGCAGTTGTGCCACCCTAGGACACGGACCTAAGTGGCCTTATGGTAAGAAATCCGGCCCTGCTCTTCAACCTCAGGTTGGCAAGATACAGTTTCCAACTCGGTACACTATCAGCCGAACTTGTAGCAAACATCTCTGATAGGAATCTGAACCTATTTTAACGCTTGCCATACAGAAGTTTGAGTTCAATCTGCCATAGGTTGGATTGGCTTTAACATCTGTTGTTGCCTGGCGGTTCTCTACCGTGACGTGTTCCATGGCCGGATTTCAATTTACAATCATGGTTTATCTGTAACATCAGTAGTAAGTGAATCGTGGAAATCGGGGTTAGAGAATATCTTGGATAAGTAAATAGTGTATGGGTCACATTAGTTCTACTTAAAGCAGATCTAAAGTCTCTAGACAACATTGCCCCAATAGACAGAGCACATACACAAAGATCCAAAAACTAGTGTCTCACCTCTCCCTTTGCTGTGGATGTTGGGTGATTTAGGAAAATAACCTGTGGGGAATAGGGGTCATTTGCTAAATATAAAAAAAGTAAGCCTGGGGAATCGAACCTGCATCCCAATGGACTTACTTTTTTCCAAACCCAGCATTTCAGTAAATGTCAGTAAAATCAGTTCACTATTTTGTAGTTCCAGAAGGACTATCAGCCATTCACGCTGGCTGGAAAATAAAAAAACAGAGCTGCTATATATAAAGTTTGTACATATCAAGAAACTTGATAACTGATGGAAACAAACAAGCAAAAAAAGCAATAAACTCAGGCAGTAGACTATGTGGCATTGTTTCGTAAGTAAACTAGGGGATTAGAACTTGTGACTAAGGCTGTAGTTCCTAAAAACATTACATTTACAGTGTGTACCACCAGAAACTAACAATGAACAGGTACATTTAGAAACTTTGGGGGGAGATGTAATAAATTTCAGCATCGCAACTGACCTGCACTTTTTCCTGCGATGTAGTAACCAGTTTGCGACTGTTATTGCAATATCATCTCTAAATGTATTGCATCGCTTGCACTGAGCTATTTCCCAAGTCTTTAGAAAGGGTGCAAGCGATGCAAAATGAGTAAAAAAAAAAAAACCTCGCTAAGGCTGGGGTACACACCAGCCAATATTTTTGGCCAACAGATTCCCGGCACTTCTGTCAATTGTTAAAAATATTGGCTGATGTGAGGCGGGCGGCCAACACCAATTTGGCGCGAATGAACGATCCGACGTGTTGGTAAATTCTGATCAATCGTGCGGTTCCCTATGGGACTGCACGATCGATCGCTCACAAATTCGGCCGCGAGACTTGCCGAGAACGAGGACATTGTCCCGCTACAAGCGAGCGCTCGGTAGGACAAAAAGTCCCTCCATGTGTACCCGGCCTAACCCATATTACATCAGTTAGCATGGGTTTTGCACTTATTTTTCCCCTTAGCACGGGGTATTGCATCTCCCTGTTTATATTTCCATAGAAATATAATATATATATATATGTGCATAGGGACAGTGAATCCGGGGTCAGGGGGGCGTGGCTCTTTGAAGCCAAGATGGGCTATGGGTTGTAATGGCAACAACATGGGGCCTTCTTTTTGTTACTAACTATTACTTAAATATACTAAATGCAACTTAATAGAGAAAAAATACTAAGGCATTTGCATTTTTCTTGGTGGCAGGGCTTGGGTGAGTCTAGTTTCCCAAAGGACTGGTACACAGTCCTGTCCAAACTCTTGACCGTTCAGCCAGGAATCAAGAAAAAATCCCAGCAACTGGCCGATTGGTCTCAACAGATTTTGTTTTTCTGACTAAATCAGCCATTTTGAATGATTGGTCCTGCTAGGGAATCATAGGTAATTAGTGTAAAAAATGGTTCTAATGCATAAAGGGGAATTATAGTCCCTATTACCTCCCTCCCATTTACTACACGAATATCCATGGTAAAACCTAAACCACTAGAGGGCTTATCCATATGCCTAACCTTGGAGATGTATATACTTAAAGGGCATGTCCACCTTGGAAGGATGATATTACTTAAAGGGCATGTCCACCCTTGAAACAAAAAAATGGTGACTAGTCAGTTATTTGCCTGTAAACCCCTTACTGCTAATTTTCCCAGTTTATTATCATTCATTTGTACCAGATATTTAATGATAAGTTCTATTACTTTTGGCAAAGGTATCTGCCTCCTCCCTCTGCTCTAAGAGCTTTATATACTGTATGATGAGCATGTGCAGAGGAGGCAGCATTTGAAACAGTGGTCAATTTGACAGCAGTCACAGCAACTTGATTGGCTGGAATGGAGGGTGGGGCCAGCTTACTCTGCCAGAATGAGGACAATAATCATCCTTAAATATCTGGTTAGTAATGCAGGTATAAAGTGTAAAATATATCCGTTGGGGTTTGGGGCAGGTAATTGACAATTGACCAGTTTTTGTTTTAAAGTAAGCATTCCCTTAACTTACCTAAAGCGTGACTGGGTCCTGACTCAGTCCCCACCCCCTTACTTAATTGGGGGCTCAGTCCTGGTCAGTTTCCAGAATGAGAAAGGTGAAGGAAGTAGGCTGGAACTTGATTAAGTAGTGCAGCTTCCTAGGGTAAACCCAGGGGTGAGGACCAAGCAATTTAGATACCCATACTCTGGGCACTATACATAGGAGGGGGTGGTGTTGGTAAGTGTAATTCCCCTTTAACGTGTACTGTAAATTGCGGCCATGTACAATAAATTTAGGATCTTTTTAAATGGAGAAAACTGAAATATATTCATCTATTTATCATTTTTGTATCACTAACCACAACTGCTAAACAATCAAAATAAAGAGCAAGGCACATCCCTGATATTATCTGCTGTTACGTATTTAAACATTTAGTGCGTCTTTTCAACATAGAATGTGGGGGTGGGACAGAGTCGTTGAGAACAAGAAAATGGGAAGTATATCTGATCCTTAACGCATTAATGACAAACCACAGTAATAACCTTTGGAGCCCAGAATCTTAGTACAAACTCCCTTGGGTAAGAGTAAGTGCTGCAGTGTAACCATCTGCTTTCTTTTACAGTATGGAACAAGCTCATTGCTTTGTACCCGTAAAAACTATACATGGAAATGGATATTTTAGTGACATATATATAAGAATATCAAATAAATGCTGATATGGTGAATGTAGTGTGTGCTTTATTAACATTATCAGAGATAAAGACTATAGCAGGAGATGCACCGAGCACCGCAATCGGCAACCGGTGCAAACAACCGGCGATGTTATATGCCGATAGCAGCGCTCAGAACGTCGCTACTTGGCGCTGTTCTATTCCGCCACTTTCAACGCCAGCTACAGCTAGCGTTGAAAGTGCCGCAAAAAAATGCCGATCGTATATAACATCGCTTGAGCCACGCAGCTGCCGCAAGGAAGTAGTTTAAGTCATGCTAACCGGATATACATTGCTTAGCATGACTTCAACTCCAAATCAGGGGCGATGGCTGTTGGTGCATCGCCCACTAAGTGTTTAACGGTACTCTATTATTGCAGGGGTTACAATGTTGTTTAGTAATTATAGAACATGTGGCAAGCTATAGGAAAACTGTACTGTCTAAGTTCGCCCCACCATAGGCTGTTATCTATCCAATGAGAAGAAAGGCTAATTGTAGAATGTGTTCCCCAATTGGTTAAGCCCTGGGCCAAAAAGGGAGGTGGAGCAAGATCGTACAGTTGTTTTTCAAAGTTAATGAAGTTATGCTTGTGTTTGATGACAGGATATCAGGTTATCAGCATGCCTACCAACATCAAGCCTTGGCCTGGCTCACATTGGACTATTAACACCTGATATTCACCTAATAAATTACTGATCAATATACGTTTGGTAATATGTAGATTAAAGGGCATGTCCACCCTTAGAACAACTTTTAGTATGTGATAATTATAGCTTCCTAGCCTCAACCGCTATAAACTTATTGTCAGAAAGTCCTTTGATAGTTACTACCTTCCCTCTATCCTTGCCGTACTGCCCTGGCCCTCTGTTGCATGGAACTGCAAGCAGGGGGCGTGACCGGCAGCTGCCATCTGTGATTGGCTAAGAGGCAGCCAATCACGGACGCGGCTGCTGGCAGTTCAGGAGAAAGGTAAGTAACTACGGGTGACTTTCTGACAATAAATATAGCGGTTGGGGCTGGGGAAGCTATATCTTACACATACTGAAGGGTTTGGAGCTAGGGGGAGGGAGACCAAAATGTGTGGAGAGGGAGGGAGGGGGGGGGGGGGGGAGGCCTGCAGGACAGGAGGCAGAGTCCTATAGCACTCTTCTGTCCCTGGTGGCCACTTTTTGGACTTTGGAGGGGGATTACAGGAGAACCATTGGAGCTGGGATGTTAAGTAAGGATTTACTACACTACAAAGTGGGGCCAGTATGGGGGGATTATAGATTTGGGGTGGTGAACATGCCCTTTAAGATGATGAATAACATTTTATTTCATAACAAAGGTCTTAAAGGTGACAGATCCCACAATACACCAAACAAAAAAACACAATGTACATTAGTAAAATTAAATGCAACCATAAATATGTACCTCATTACAAATAGATAACATGAAAATTTCCATTGGAACTAACTGCAGAACAATAAACTATAGGACCTATATAGTGCATTCTTAATTAAAATAATAAATATTTCGCCTGATTACCCACGTGTGCTGTGCTAATAATAGGGGTTTAAACTTGTGCTAAACCATTGAAAGGTTACCGCAAGTTTAACTCCATAATTGCACTGGCTGCACCAGTTTCACAAAAGAATGTATTTAATAAGGATTTGCACCACTTTTAACGCCACAATTTAAAGGGACGTCCACCAAATCTTTACCTGCTACAAAAAAAAAACAAAAGCAGGTCTTGTTATGATTAAAAGACCAAATCCGCTCCCAGCCAGAGTTTTATACTTACAAGCTCAACGTTCCACCGCGGCTTCCGGTTTTTCACTCCCTCTCCACTGCGGCTGCTGTGTTCTTTCGTGTTCTGAGCAGCCGCAGTGGACAACTTCTCTCCGGGAATGGCAGTCAGTGATTGGCCGTGACGTCACTGTCACGGCAACACTGACTGCCTTACCCGGAAGTGGAGAGCTGCGGTAGTGGAGCGAAGAGGCGCATATAAGTATAATAGCTCAGTGTGGGGCAGAATTGGTCATTTTAAACATAACAAAGTCCTGCTTTTGACTAAGCTAATGGCTGGTCTTAAAGTGGCGCTGGGGTAAAATCCCTTTTGGGATTTACCACCAGGTGCAAATCCAGAATTAAATACCGAAAGCTTATTTGCCCGGGGAAATTTCAGCTCTGGTAAATGAGGCCCATTGAGTTCTGGTACATTTACCATAACTAATTATTACACATATTTAACATTAGAGATAGGATAATCACACTTGGTCGCAAAAGCTGAGAGCAGTCAACTGGCACAAGCAGAAAATTGACAGCTCAGTTTGTGATTTAAGATTTTGAAGTCTATTTTACAGGGTGGTAGGAAAGCATACCCTACAGGGAGGTAGGAGTAGGCTATCCTACCTCTCTGTGAACTGGATTTATAATACTATTTATAGAAATACTGATACCATATTTGCCTTTTACAGTTCAAAGGTCATTCTAAATTGCCTAAATATCGACAATGTGGTATTAGTATTGCAGTTTTCTGGCCAGTAAATAGGACGGTTATTCTTCACAATTACCAAGACCTCCAGGTTTCTTATGCATCTTTTGGAACATGCATCTCTCTGGATCATGGACACATATTATGCACTCCAATGCACCAAAAACCTGCAAAGATTAAAAGGCAAAAGAATCTCCTTTGGAAATTACTTGATATTTTATTTTTAGGAGTTTATTAATTTTTTTTTTTTAATTGCCCATACTGGAAACTATAATTCATCCCAACTATCACTGTACCATTTATTTGTGACCTATTTATTGTATTCCATATTCTTTAGATTTCCAGTCTGAAGCATCTTCCATTTCAGTGTCAATCAAGTGCCTTATTATCATAAGATCTGCTGCGTACAGTTTTGCTGTGGCTGGAGTGGTGACAGTTGGTATGTTTGAATTGCATTTCGGGAAATTCCCTCTCCCAGTACTGATATAGTGTATAGTGATTACTGAGTATGCTAGACTTCCTAAAAAGTAATGTCAGATGGAACAAGGAGTAGGTTAAAGGGCAAGTCCAGTCCTCAAATGAAAACTTATATACAGTATATCACCCCCCAAAAACCCTTAAAGGGCATGTCCACCCCCAAAACTATAATCCCCTCACTACTGGCCCCAATCTGTAGTGTATAAAAATCCTTACCTTACATCCCAGATCCAAATGGTTGCCCTGTAATCCCTCCCAAAAGGCCATTTAGGACTCTGCCTCCTGTCTCCCCTCGGGGAGAATTTTGCCATGAGCAGAAGAGCCCCCTTCCCCTCCTCCGATTTGGTCTCCCTCCCTAGCATCAACCCCTTTGACATATAATAGTTATTGGTCCCCCAGCCCCAACCGCATAACTATTATAGCCAAAAAGTCCCCCGATCTTTACCTACCTTATCTCTCTCCTTCGCCGTTCTACACTACCGGCAGCCACGTCCGTGATGGGGCCTCACAGCCAATCCCGGATGCGGCTGCCAGTCCCGCCCCTGCTTGCAGTTCTTGCAAGCAGAGGGCCGGGATTGTGCTGCGAAGGGGAGAGATAAGTAGTAAATATCGGGGGACTTTCTGCTATAATAGTAATGCGGTTGGGGCTGGGGGACCAATAACTATAATATGGCACAAAGTTAGTTTAAAGGGTGGACATACCCTTAAACTGAAATAGTTTAAAATCTGAATATATCACTCTTACCTGAAATCCTGCACAATGGTAGTCCTGGCCCGGGTTAGGGAGTGGGGCGGCTGACGGTGGGTGGGGACACTTTATCTAGGCAGTCTGGTAGTGGGTATAAGGAGTTTGCAGGCGGGAGGTCTTGCGAGTGCACGCAGAGGCGGGGGATGACGTCAGCGAGACCGACAGCGATCTGATTGGCCGCACGGGTCCCGCAAGAAGGGTGAGCATGACGTCAGGATTGAGTCACGCTGGGTATATTAGAAAGCGCCCACGAGGTCCCGGCCCATTTTTTTACTTTGCCGGAAAGACAGAGGTTATTCCCTCCCTCCCTTCCTCCCCTTTTATAAAATTATTGTAGTTTAGCTTAGGTGTGGTAAGGTTTTGTTTTATGTTAAAGGTTTTTCATTGGAGTTACAGCTGGCAGATACATCCTTGCAAAGGTATGGTTTTGGAACTGTTACATGAACCCCGGGGACCCAGAGGCGTGGCATTCTAGCTATGGCTATGGCTGGGGTCATCTAACCATGAGCAAGGATGATATGTAATAATATTTATATAACGTTAAGACCAATTATTTAACGCATATATGGAATGTGTTAACTAAAAGCTGTGGCCAACCGTTCACCCAACATTGTGTGCGTCTGTTTAATTAAGGTTGGGGTTTACAGTATAGTGCATATCATATTTCAAAGCAGCCAGGTTATCCCACACGAGCTCTGTCCTGTTGCCCCTGTTTCTGCTTCCTGGTTCTTCCAGTTAGCAACTGTCAGTTATGGATTTGATAGTTGATATCACAGCCCATGACTGAATGTTAATCCCCTGTCTGCCTCTTTCTGAGCATGCCCAGGCTCAGTACAGGCTCAGTACAGTTTCTAAATGCTCAGTTTCCATAAGGTATCTAGAAACTAGCAGGCATACTTTCTAAAGATGGTCTTATGGGGTGGAGTTGTCCTTTAAGAGTGGGAAGGGGATATGTAGCACAAGCAAAATAAATGCTTGATAAATGTTGAGACATGCAGCAGCACACACACTTGAGAGTAAGGGCTACTAGCATGTATTTATTTATCAATTAAGACATGGTGAGGTTTTTTTAGTAGTTGCCAAGTCCAGCATAAGAAAAACTTTTTATTGTCTGGTAGAGCGACCAGCCCAACCCTAATTCACATGTGTGATAATTGCCAAAGATGCCACTGAAGGGACTTACCTAACCCGGTCTTTTGTCCGCCTGGGCACCGCACCTGATCCTGTTTTAAACAAAAATCAGGAGCAGTGAGGCCCTGCACTGACACGCTCTTCTTCCTGGTTGTGGCTGTAAAGCAATTGGCGTGACATAATGTATTGCCTTGAATGACAGCCAGAGCCAGCAGAGCAGTGCAGAGTGTCGAACGACAAGGTCAGGTAAGTTCCTTCAGAGGCTTCTTTGCCAAATCTAAATAATGCGAAAATGAGGTTTAGAGGGGTGCTCTACCAGACTATAAATTTTTTTTATGCTGAACCTGCCCTTTAAGCTTCATGCAGATATTATACAAATAATACAACACAACCCTGATCTAGCCTCTACACATATAGTGATCAACTGACTTATAAGGTGACAAAGGATAGCTCCAAACGGGAATTATCTAACAATCGCCATACAGTCAGGACTCATCAGGGCTGATGCTTAACAATGTCAGAAGATACCTCTACACACATTAGATTGTCAGACATTTGGCTGAACATTATCTAAAGTGGTACGGAGTTCACAATCATTTCATGCCATGATAATCGACATCTGTACGTAGCTTCGGTATATGAATAGATGCTGTCAGTGGGGTACTGGCACTCTGGCAGGGTTTGAAAAAGTACAAGTAAAAAGCCATCATTGTTTAAAGGCCTCCACATGAATTGGCTTGAAATTCAGAACAAGGACAATGAACAGAATTCATATCTAGATCTAAGATAACAGAGTCTGTTTAGACAAATAGTCCCTGGCACACCAAGCATCAATATTTCTATATGGTTGTTGGTTTTTTTGTAGCTTCTTATTTTCCTTTCCCATCTCTGCCTTATTCATAATACAATATTACTGAAATCTGATCTATGCTTTGGGCAGTATTTGCAGAGAGATTTTTTTATTTGGTTAGATTATTATTGATTGAGCCTGCCACTGCCTGGATTCTGACTTTAAATGTGCAGAGCTCTACTGTTTCAATCAGCTAAAAAAAATAACACTGTTGAGGCACAAGTAAACCATAGGCTATTTTAAGGGGGGATTACAGGTGCCCAGAGACCCTCTTTTCTGCTGGTTATAGTAATCTGCAGTTCTTACAGCTTCAGGTCATCAAAAAGTACAAGGGGTGTCAGTATAAAGGGGATTAAAACAACGGGAGCCAAGATAGAGACATGAAAAAATAATAAGAGTACTGTGATACTTTTTCTATGGACTAACAGTTTATTTAGTTGACAAGCTTTCGAGGGCTAAACCCTTCATCAATTCGAGCAGGACTTATTTTTTTTTTGGTCCTCCCTGCCTTCTCTTCTTCCTTGCATTTCTTGACCACTTCGGTATTCTGTTATCTCTCCTCTCATTTTATTGCCCTTACACTTTCCTGGGCACCTTTGCTCTTGACAATTATTTTTTCCCCCTCTCCCCCCTTGTTGTTTTGCTTATCTTATTACCGTATATACTCAAGTATAAACCGACCCGAGTATAAACCGAGGTACCCAATTTCACCTAAAAAATCTAATAAAAGTTGTTGACTCGAGTATAAACCGAGGGTTGAAACTTGGCTTTCAAGATGTTTGGAAACTACAACTCCCAGCTAATGAAGCATGCTGGGAGTTGTAGTTTCCAATATTGAATTCCACCCTCACTTGGCATTCAAGATGTTTTGGAAACTACAAACCCCAGCATGCTTTATTAGCTGGGAGTTGTAGTTTCCAAACATCTTGAATGCCAAGTGAGGGTGGCATTCAAGATGTTTGGAAACTACAACTCCCAGCATGCTTTATTAGTGTTGATACCTATACTTCCTGCCGGGTGTGCTACCTGTACTCCTGAGGTTACCGATACCTGTACTCCCTGCAGGTTACTGTACCTGTACTCCCTGCAGGTTATGATACCGTACTCCCTGCAGTACTGATACCTGTACTCCCTGCAGGGTACTGATACCTGTACTCCTGTTTGGTACATACCTGTACTCCTGCAGGGTACTGGTACTGTACTCCCCGTCGGGTACTGATACCTGTATCCTGCAGGGTACTGATACCTGTACTCCTGATGGGTAATGATACTGTACTCCCTGTCGGGTACTGGTGCCTGTACTCCCTGCTGGGTACTGATACCTGTACTGCCTGTCAAAAGTAAAGTCCGTACATATTGTGTGTGCTTGGAAATGCCCTAGACCTCCCAGTGCTGATCCCACTACCACCATGCAGTGATTTTAGTCTATCCCTCTTTTCTTTCTTATGTCTATACTTGTCTACAACCTTCTATACTTTACTTAAGCTATCCCTTTTTATCTATGATTATCAATGTACAAAATATATTTTGCTCCAAAAATGTTTGAATAATTGGACCGCAGCATCACGGAAAACTTCCGGACCACATCCTCGTCCAGATGACTATTATTTGTACTTTACTGTATTTAAAATAATTGCTAAAAAATGGCAAAGCAAATATGGATATGTGAAAAAAAATGCATAAATTGGAAGTCAATTTAAAGCAAAATGAAAGGACACAACTGCTAAAATAAATGTGTTGATTTGCACAAAATGGATTCTTTCTATAGTTTCCTTTTTTTAAAAAAAGTATAAATGTCATTAGTAATTGGACAGCAAAACAAAGGTAAGGTCAGAAAGACAAAGTTTATTGTCAAAGACACTAGACATCACATTGAATGAAAAGATGTAATTCAATGTCTGAAGGACAAGAATAAAAGGTGACCGAATAACCAAAAAAGGTTAGAGTGGTTGTGACAGCAAAACAAAAAGAATGTTTGATAGTGTAGACATAAGCAGTACAAATTACATACCGGGTGAGGAGTCGTCTGAGGATATTAAATCACTTTATTTTTTATTTAACAACAAAAACACAACAAAAGGGGAAAATGAGTCTAGACAGCTACACGACTTTTGTGTGAACAGTTTATTAACACCAGCACAAAAAAAAACACACTCAAATGAACAAACATAGAGCAGGTTGAGACAAAAAGTGTTGGTGGGAGTATAGGAGGTGTGGCAACAGAAAAGGGCAAGTACAATCTATATTTGTAATTCCCGATTAATGCCCGACCGACTGTGAAAATGCCATATCCGGCTGTAGAGACGATGAATGGAGATTGCCATTTAATTCGGGAGTACAGAAAATTATACAATCATTTAACCGATAGACTTAAAAACCCGACTTTCCCAATCACATTTAAGGTCGAATGTCGCATAATAAGATCGGAAAAACAATTTTTTGGAACAATCGAGGGAATGTCGGATTGTATGTCGAATTGTACATAAAATCGGCCTTGGTATGGCCACCTTTAGTATATTACTGTGCCAGTTCAGTGCAGCTACAGCTCCAGACATCCCGTTTAGTCCCTGCCGGATGACCCAGCTTTACCTACTACAAATTAGCCCAATAGGAGAGTGGGATCACTAGATTGGGTAATGATGCTTTCCTCCGAGGCTCAGATTCTTGTGCCTGTGCTGGGAGTCTTTATTTTTATAAGAAGAGAACATACCAAAAGCTACAGGTGGAGCGACTAGGTAAGATTTATAACTAGGAGGAGCATTGAGGGGGCATAGTAAACACGTTATCGTAGATATATTATAATTGTATTATACTAAAATCTATTTTAAAAAAATGAATATTTCAGTTTAGTTTCCTAATTGTACATTAGGGTTGACACAACTCGGGTCATTACTCTAGGCGATTAATCCCCTGCCCATTAACTCCCTCTGATGTCTTGTGACGGTGATCACAAAACACACCAGGGCTTCGTGACTTCCCCATTTCCATGTGCTCCGAAAAGCTTTATGTTTTATAAACCCGTTTGTTCGATTTTATCTTTGATGACCAATATTTTGCCTGCATTGATTGATTTTAGACACAATGGTAATCCTGTCCCAACAGATTACAAAAATATGTTCCCCAAATGGTCAGAATAATTGGACAAAAATCAGCCCATATAGCAAAATGTTTTATGTGGATTGGAAACCTTCATACTCCTTTTCTCCATTGTCTTCTGTCTGCTTTGCCCCGGAATGTGAAAATTAAAGCAACCACACAGAATATTAAAGAAGGGGCTGTAGGCATTTTAATAAACCAGAAAAAACAAGGCTGTTGGCATTAATAAGTTGAAGTGTTTTTATTTGTACAGTCCGGGAGTCCAAATATAATTTAGTTGGGGGGGTTGGAAACCAAAAATAGAAAGCACAACCTGTCATTTAAATTTATAACTAGAGGTACATCATTAGGGTAAACAATAGAGTTAATCTAGGTCCCAAGTAAGTCTAAGCACACTACTTAGAAATACTAATGATCCATGTGCTATGCCCAAGACCCTTCTCCAATATAAACTCGTAAAATTGATATCAGTGTATTATCCACACCCGTCTCCACGAGGTCCGTAGATAGATATACCAACAAAAGAAAAGGAGAACTCAAGTGATATGACTCAAGTGAACATATTTATTGATGTATTAAACCATACCAACTCAGGAGGTACCAGGTATGGTATAGTATGGTAATAAATCAATAAATATGTTCGCATTATGATAACTTTAGCTCCAGTGCAGTTAAGCGGGAGTGCTTTGAGTTGTCTATGAGTTTGTGTACGTGCGTTCGGTCGGGGGATTGGTCTGGAGTTGGCTATGTGGTCGTGTATCGGGTTCGGTCGGGAGTTGTCTTTTGTGTTCATGTATGGGTGGTCGGTCAGAAGTTGATGAAGTGTTCGTGTACAGGTGTTAAGTCGGGATGTTTGGGAGTGTTGATGTGTTTGGTATGGGCGTTGGTCGGCAGCTGTCTATGAGTTCATGTACATGTCTTTGGTCAGAGTTGTCGAGTCTTCGTGTACGGGCGTTCGGTTAGGAGTTGCGATGTGTTCATGTACGGCGTTCGGATGGGAGTTGTCGAAGTGTTCACGTACGGGCGTTCGGATGGGAGTTGTCGTGTGTTTGTGTACGGGCGTTCAGATGGGAGTTGTCGATGTGCTCATGTACGGGCGTTCGGTTGAGAGTTGTCGATGTGTTCATGTACGGGCGTTCGGATGGGAGTTGTCGATGTGTTTGTGTACGGGCGTTTGGTTGGGAATTGTCGATGTGTTTGTGTACGGCCATTCGGTCGGGAGTTGTCTATATGTTCAGTGTAACACGTTCTGTATAAAGGTTACGCTGTACACGTTCTATATAAAGTTTACGCTGTAAGCGTTCTATATAAAGGTTACGTGTAAGCGTTCTATATAAAGTTTACACTGTACACGTTCTATAAAAAAGTTTTACTGTACGCATTCTATATAAAGGTTAACATGTATGTGTTCTATAGAAAGGTTACGCTGTACGCGTTCTATATAAAGGTTACGCTGTACGCGTCTATATAAAGTTTACACTGTACACGTTCTATAAAAAAGTTTTACTGTACGCACTATATAAAGGTTAAACTGTATGTGTTCTATAGAAAGGTTACGCTATTCGCATTCTATAGAAAGGTTACACTGTACGTGTTCCATAGATAGGTTTACGCTGTACGCGTTCTAAAATAAGGTTACGCTGTAAGCGTTCTATGGAGAGGTTACGCTGTACTCGTTCTATAGAAAGGTTACGCTGTACCCATTCTTAGAAAGGTTACACTGTACGTGTTCTATAGAAAGGTGACGCTGTACACGTTCTATATAAAGGTTGCACTGTATGCGTTCTATATAAAGGTTACGCTGTACATGTGTCTATATAAAGGTATACTACACGTTCTATTTAAAGGTTACACTGTACACGTTCTATATAAAGGTACACTGTACGCGTTCTATAGAAAGGTGACACTGTACGCGTTCTATAGAAAGTTGACACTGTACGCGTTCTATAGAAAGGTTCACTGACGCTTCTATAGAAAGGTTACACTGTACGCTTCTATAGAAAGGTTACACTGCACGCGTTCTATAGAAAGTTGACACTGTACGCGTTCTATAGAAAGGTTACACTACGCGTTCCATAGAAAGGTTGCGCTGTATGTGTTCTATAGAAAGGTGACGCTTTACGCGTTCTATAGAAAGGCTACGCTGTACTCGTTCTATATAAAGGCTACACTGTACGCGTTCTATATAAGGCTACGCTGTACGTTCTATATAAAGTACGCTGTCACGTCTATAAAGGTATGCTGTACGCGTTCTATATAAAGGCAACGCTGTTCGCATTCTATAAAGGCTACGCTGTATGCGCTCTATATAAAGATTACACTTTACGCGTTCTATATAAAGGTTGCGCTTTACGCATTCTATATAAAGGTTACGATGTGCGCGTTTTTTATAAAGGTTTACGCTGTGCGCGTTCTATATAAAGGTTACGCTGTTCGCGTTCTATATAAAAGTTACGCTGTACGCGTTCTATAAAGGTTTACGCTGTACACGTTCTATATAAAGGATTGCGCTGTACGCGTTCTATATAGGGTTTACGCTGTACGCGTACAGCATAGCCTTTCTATAGAACGGTACAGCGTCACCTTCTATAGAACACGTACAGCGTAACCTTTCTATAGAACGCATACAGTTCTATAAAGGTTACGCTTACGCGTTCTATATAAAGTTAGCTTACGGTTCTTATAAAGGTTACACTGTACGCGTTCTATATAAAGGTTATGCTGTGCGCGTTAATATAAAGGCTACGCTGTACGCGTTCTATATAAAGGTTGCACTGTATGCGTTCTATATAAAGGTTACGCTGTACTGTTCTATATAAAGGTATACTACACGTTATATAAAGGTTACACTGTACACGTTGTCTATAAAGGTTACACTGTACGCGTTCTATGAAAGGTGACACACGCGTTCTATGAATGTTGACACGTATGCGTTCTATAGAAAGGTTACACTGTACACGTTCTATATGGAAGTTGTCGATGTGTTCATGGACGGGCGTTCGGATGGGAGTTGTCGATGTGTTTGTGTACGCCGTTTGGTTGGGAGTTGTCTATATGTTCTGTGTACTGGCGGTTCAGTGTACGCGTTCTATATAAAGGTTACGCTGTACGCGTTCTATAAAAGGTTACGCTGTACGCGTTCTATATAAAGGTTACGCTGTAGCGTTCTTAGAAAGGTGACACTGTACGCGTTCTATAGAAAGTTGACACTGTAAGCGTTCTATAGAAATGTGACACTGTAGTGTTCTACAGAAAGGTGACGCTGTACACGTTCTATAGAAAGGTACGCTGTACGCATTCTATATAAAGGCTACGCTGTACTGTTTCTATAAAGGCTACGTGTACGCGTTATATAAAAGGTTTTACTGTACTCATTCATAAAGGTTAAACTGTATGTGTTCTATAGAAAGGTTACGCTGTTCGCATTTTATAGAAAGTTTACGCTGTACACGTTCTAAAGAAAGGTTACGCTGTAAGTGGTCCATAGATAGGTTACACTGTATGCGTTCTAAATAAGGTTACGCTGTATGCGTTCTAAATAAAGGTACGCTGTACGCGTTCTAAATAAAGGTAACGGTACGCGTTCTATATGTAGTGTCTGATGAAGGCGTGAGTTATATCGCCGAAACGTTACATGGTGTTATACTGATGTGGTAATAAACACATATGTTAATAAGACTGGTGTGCACAGCATTCTCTGTCCATGTATGTGAGCTTGCCGCTATGCTGGACACCAGCACTGAACATTGTTAAAACTACATTGGGAGTGTGCAGGATCCTTTTCTTCTACTTCGTTCTATATAAAGGTTACACGGTACGCGTTCTATAGAAAGGTCACGCTGTCAGCATTATAGAAACGTTACGCTGTCAGCCTTCTATAGAAAGTTACACTGTAAGCTTTCTAGAAAGGTTACACTGTAAGCTTTCTATAGAAAGGTACGCTGTACGGGTTCATAGAGAGGTTACGCTGTACTCGTTCTATAGAAAGGTTACGCTGTACGCGTTCTTAGAAAGGTACGCTGTAGCGTTCTTTAGAAAGGTACGCTGTACGCATTCTATATAAAGGTTGCGCTGTATGCATTCTATATAAAGGTTACGCTGTACACGTTTATATAAAGGTTATACTACACGTTCTATATAAAGGTCACTGTACCAGTTCTATATATAGGTTACATGTAACACATTCTATAGAAAGTTGACACTGTACGCATTCTATAGAAAGGTTACACTGTACGTGTCTATAGGAAGGTGACACTGTACGTGTTCTATATGAAAGTGACACTACACGTTCTTAAAAGGTTACGCTATACGCGTTCTATAGAAAGGTTACGCTGTATGTGTTCTATAGAAAGGTTGATGCTGTACGCATCTATAGAAAGGCTACGCGCTATGCGTTCTATATAAAGCTACCGGTACGCGTCTTATATAAGGCTACACTGTACGCGTTCTATATAAAGGCTACACGTACGCGTTCTATATAAAGGCTACGCTGTACGCGTCTATATAAAGGCTACGCTGTACGCGTTCTATATAAAGGCTACGCTGTACGCATTCTATATAAAGGCTACGCTGTACGCATTCTATATTAAGGCTATGTGATGTGTTCTATATAAAGGTTACGCTTTACGCGTTCTATATAAAGTTTATGCTGTACACGTTCTATAGAAAGGTTACGATGTACGTATTCCATAGATAGGTGTACGCATTCTAAATAAAGGTTACGCTGTATTCGTTCATAGAAAGGTTACGCTGTACGCATTCTTTAGAAAGGTTACGCTGTACGCGTTCTATCGAAAGGGTTACGCTGTACGCGTTCTATATAAATGTTGCACTGTATACGTTCTATATAAAGGTTACGCTGTACACGTTCTATATAAAGGTTATACTACACGTTCTACATGAAGGTTACACTGTACACGTTCTATATAAAGGTTACACTGTACGCGTTCTACAGAAAGGTGACACTGTACGCGTTCTATATAAAGGTTGCGCTGTATACGTTCTATATAAAGGTTACGCTGTACATTTTCTATATAAAGGTTATACTACACGTTCTACATGAAGGTTACACTGTACACGTTCTATATAAAGGTAACTGTACCGTTCAATAGAAAGTTGACATGTACGCGTTCTATAGAAAGGCTACGCTGTATGCGTTCTATATAAATGCTACGCTGTATGCGTTCTATAGAAAGTTTACGCTGTACGCGTTCTATAGAAAGGTTGCGCTGTACGCGTTCTATATAAAGGTTACGCGTACACGTTCTATATAAAGGTTATACTACACGTCTACAGAAGGTTACACTGTACACGTTCTATATAAAAGGTTACACTGTACGCGTTCTATAGAAAGGTGACACTGTATGCGTTCTATAGAAAGTTGACACTGTACGCGTTCTATAGAAAGGTGACACTGTACGCGTTCTATAGAAAGTGACACTACGCGTTCTATATAAAGGTTTACGCTGTATGCTTTCTATAGAAAGGTTACGCTGTACACGCTCTATAGAAAGGCTACGCTGTATGCGTTCTATATAAAGGCTACGCTGTACGCGTTCTATATAAAGGCTACGCTGTACGCGTTTATATAAAGTCTACGCTGTACGCGTTCTATATAAAGGCTACACTGTAGCGTTTGATATAAAGGCTACGCTGTACGCGTTCTATAGAAAGGCTACGCTGTACGGTTCTATGAAAGGCTACGCTGTACGATTCTATATAAAGGCTACGCTGTACGCGTTCTATAGAAAGGCTACGTTGTATGTTCTATAGAAAGGCTACGTTGTACGCGTTCTATATAAAGGTTACGCTTTACGCGTTCTATATAAAGGTTACGCTGTACGCATTCTATTAAAGGTGTACGCTGTACCATTCTATATAAGGTTACGCTGTGCGCATTTTTTATAAAGGTTAAGCTGTACGCATTCTATATAAAGGTTTTTACGCTGTATGCGTTCTATATAAAGGTTTATGCTGTATGCGTTCTATATAAAGCTACGCTGTATGCGCTCTAATAAAGGCTACGGGTGTGCGCGTTCTATATAAAGGTTACACTGTACGCGTTCTATATAAAGGCTACGCTGTACGCGTTCATAAAAGGTTAAGCTGTAGCGTTCTATATAAGGTTACGTGTACGTGTTCTATATAAAGGTTCGCGTACGCATTCTATATAAAGGTTATGCGCATTCTATATAAAGGTTACGAGTACGCGTTTCATAAAGGTTACACTGTACACTTTCTATATAAAGGTTACGCTGAACGCGTTCTATATAAAGGTTTCTCTGTACGCGTTCTATATAAAGGTTACGCTGTACGCGTTCGATATAAAGGGTACGCTGTACACGTTCGATATAAAGGTTACGCTGTACGCGTTCTATATAAAGGTTGCGCTGTAAGCGTTCTATATAAAGGTTACGCTGTACACGTTCGAATAAAGGTTACGTTGTAAGGTTTATATAAAGGTTACGCTGTACGCATTCTATATAAAGGTTATGCGCATTCTATATAAAGGTTACGATGTACGCGTTTTACATAAAGGTTACACTGTACACTTTCTATATAAGGTTACGCTGAACGCGTTCTATATAAAGGTTTCTTGTACGCGTTCTATATAAAGGTTACGCTGTACCGCGTTCGATATAAAGGGTACGCTGTACACGTTGATATAAGGTTACGCTGTACGGTTCTATAAAAAGGTTACGCTGTACGCTTTCTATATAAAGGTTACGCTGTACACGTTCGATATAAAGGTTACGCTGTACGCGTTCTATATAAAGGTTGCGCTGTACGCGTTCTATATAAAGGTTACGCGTTCTATATAAAGGTACACTGTACACATTCTTTATAAAGGTTACATGTACACATTCTATATAAAGGTTGCACATCCTACCATATAGATTGGATCTGACCAAGCCCCCTGTACAGCTGCACAGTGGAACATCCCAACCTGTATGTCTCTACACGGCCCCTCCTCCCCGCGCGAGACGCTTAGCTGTGGCGTTTAGATTTCATTTGAGCCCTGCGCTCTCCCGTACTGTTGCCCTAGCAACGGATTACAACCCCAAACCCCGGAAGTTTGAGGTTCCCGTTACCAAGGTGGGAGGGACGGTTTCCATGTGCGGGGTTCAGAGTTTACTAGAAAGCAGAATAATTAGTTAAATGGTGTTCGCAGAGCTGATAGACGGACACTGCCTGCACGGGGTTTATCATCACTGACTGTCAGCAACATGATCTCTGTGTGATCAGTAGTAGCAGTGAAGGGGACATGAGCCTTGGTAATAATTTATAAAATCCTCTTTCAACTGTACAATTAATGGTCACTGTTATATATCTCCATCTCCTATCTGGTAATGTAGGGGTAATGGTCACTGTTATATCTCCATTCTGGTAATGTAGGGGTTAATGGTTACTGTTTTATATCTCCATCTCCATCTGGTAATGTAGGGGTTAATGGTCACTGTATATATCTTCCATCTCCTATCTAGTAATGTAGGGGTTAATGGTCACTGTTATCTATATCCATCTCCTATCTGCACCCTGGCTGCACGGGGATTATCATCACGACTGTCAGCAACATGATCCTGTGTACAGTAGTAGCAGTGAAGGGGACATGAGCCTGGGTAATAATTCATAATGTCCTCTTTCAACTATACATTGTCTGGTAAGTAGGGTTAATGGTCACTGTTATATATCTCCATCTCTATCTGGTAATGTAGGGTTAAGGTCACTGTTATATACCTCCATTCTGGGAATGTAGGGGTTAATGGTTACTGTTTTATATCTCCATCTCCTATCTGGTAATGTAGGGTTAATGGTTAATGTTTATATCTCCATCTCTATCTGGTAATGTAGGGGTTAATGGTCACTGTTATATAATGGTCAGTGTTATATATCTCCATCTCCATCTGGTAATGTAGGGGTTAATGGTACTGTTATATATCTTCATCTCCTATTTGGTAAGTAGGGTTAATGTCACTTTATATATTTCCATCTCCTATCTGGTAATGTAGGGTTAATGGTTACTGTTCTAGATCTCCATCTCCTATCTGGTAATGTAGGGGTTAATGG
>JAACNH010004706.1:0-23052 GCA_019447015.1 Hymenochirus boettgeri | reverse complement strand
TCTGTTTTATGGTATGCTACATTACCGTGTTGCAATGATTTCTTTGAGCAGTGTGTTTCGGTTGAATGTGGGTTGCTCGAGACGCTTTGCTTCTTACATTTAAAAACTACTAACATATACAGAATTAGAATAAAATGACATAGAAGATATAGAATATAGAACTAGATATAGAATTAGAGCTGTAATTTAAGACATTTCTTAATTGCTCTTCAGATAAATAGGGAGATGCACTAACAGCACTATCAGTCAGGAGGTTTGCGTTCCCACACTGACCACGCCTACAATCTGCCGAGCGCGCCTCTCACTCACACACCCATCGCCTGTGCCTCTGTACCAGATTTTGGAGGCGTGGTCAGCACTGGCAACGTGCAAGGGTGGAGAGACGAGATCACAATTTGGCCAGATCGGCTCCCAGGATATTGTAATGGCAACAAG
This sequence comes from Hymenochirus boettgeri, assembly GCA_019447015.1. Taxonomy (NCBI): domain Eukaryota; kingdom Metazoa; phylum Chordata; class Amphibia; order Anura; family Pipidae; genus Hymenochirus; species Hymenochirus boettgeri. Next base: position 22,617 of record JAACNH010004706.1, on the reverse strand, counting down.
CTCGAAGATGGCTGCGCGGCCCTCTCGAAAGTGACAGTTCGTGTGCGGAAGTTCCAGGAGTGAAAGTTAAAACTTTCAAATTCTCCGGGACCGCTGCAAAATCTCGCGATGGTGGCGCTGCGGATCACGTGACAGCCACAAGAACCAAGAGGAAGATGGCGAGGAGAGTGATAAGTGGATGGGGGGGAACGGTTGGAGGAGCCGGTGAGAGGTAAAACTGGACGGGTAGCATGGAGCACATCACAACCCCAAGGTGAGGGAATCCGTGTGTTAGGGATAATGTCTGGACACACTCTGTAAACGTCATGTCAGTGATATAAGCATGACATCACCGTAATGTTTGTAAGAAACCCCCATTAGTATTGTTTTAGCATATATTAGTGTTTGTATTGTTTATTATTAGTTTAGTTAATATTAGTGTTATTAGTTTATATTAGTGTTATTAGTTTAATTAGTGTATTATTATTAGTGTTATTATTATTGAACTGACAGTTTGGGGATCCCCATTATTACAAGGAAAACGGGTGGGAGCTAACCAGGAATCACAGGGGCTCCTGCAGAACTATGATTGGGAGGGAGGGGGTGTCATAGGGAAAATCAGATAATGGGGCGCCCCTGGAACTGACCTTGCATGGCCACCCCAAAAACTATAATTTAAAACAGTGCTTTCCCCACGGTGTAGTGTTAAACATCCTTATCATACACCTGCTCCTAATAGTGCTCCTGCAGTGTCTAGTCAAAGTCCCAGAAAGTAGGAACCTTCCTGTTATGAAAAGGTTTTCTGCCTCTTGCTTGTCCTCCTGAGGACTCTGGCATGTGCAGGGGAGTCCTCCCTGCCACCCTCATGCTGCCGTGTTTATTCATACAAATTCCATATTGAAGGAGACCATCTCCCAACTAACTGCCATTTCTATTCTAAAAAAGCCTCCAGAATCTTCCTAACAAGCCTTCGTTCCCACGGCTATTTTAATAGCTGGCAGCCCACATCACAGGCATGGCTGCGTTCAGCCCCTAATGTTACTTTCTTTGCGGAAGTAATATTTACAGGCAAAGGCTGCAGGAACAAAGGCAGGTAAGTAACATTCTGGGGACTTCTTTATAATATAAATATGGCAGTTAGGGTTGCGATGGACATATTTAATGTAATTTTATCCCATGTTGTACTACTTAGCATTACTTTATTTAATATTACCGGTACATAAAAATATATACAGTTTTTATACTGTTTATGATAATAGGGGTCATGATGCACAATATACAGGGTTATCCTGTTAAGTTATATACTCGTAATATAGTGTTTAGCTCATTAGGAGCTTCTCCAGCTTGAGCATCTGCAGAGGAGACAGCAGGTGATGAGCAGCCAGTCACTGTTTTTGATGTCTGTAGTCAATACCTTGATTGACTGCAAGGAGGGGAGGAATCTGCTGACTGCCAGAATGAAGGCAGTTTTTATATTTAAATATAAAATGCATCAAATAGTGTGCTTAATATATTAATTGAGGTTTTGGCAGGTAATGGATATATGAGCAGTTTTTGTTTTTAAGGGTGAACATGCCCTTTAAGCCCTTTTCTTGCCTTGTAGGAGTGGAAGTCTTAAATTATTGATTTTGGCTGATAAGATGTGTTGTCAGAAGCTGTTGGTATGTTTTAGCACTTTAAAGCCATACATTTTCCCGTACTTTCTAATCACCCTAGTTAATAAATTATATTTGTTATTTTTAAATACACTAACAATGTGCAGTGTCAATTACATAACATATTAACTCTGCACAGAACAAGGTAATGAATAGTGTGTCAATAAGGACTTTAAAATTGAAAGCACACAGGCTAAAAAAATGTAACCCCCAAATATCTTCTTAAAGAATTTTCTTTCTTCTTTCTAACAAATTGGTTATATGTATAATATACTGGCTGTGACTGCCTTGGTCACCGATTTTTATGTATATTCCTGAAACCAGTACACACAGGGAGAATCAATAAAAGTTCTTATGTTTAAAATGGTGCTATTTTGCCCCAACCAATCAGATCTTATTTAACATTTAAAGCTAAAAATCTGATTGGTTGGGGGAAAAATTAGCATAATTTTAAACAATAAGAACTTTTATTGAATCTCCCTGATAATGACTTGTGAAGAGGGCACTATGTCTGTGTGGACAAAGTTTTCAGTTAACCTTAGAACACTTCTATATAATAAGATTTAACTGAAGGAGACACTATTCAATAGACTGTTTTCTTTGAACGCCTGTTTTGTATAATTTACCATATATACCGAGTATAAACAGAGGTACCCAGTTTACCTGAAAAAACTAGTAAAAGTTATTGACTGATGATAAACCAAGGGTAGAAAATGTGACCACTATCTTCTGATTCTGTATTGTTTTGAGGCTTTAGTGCCCTTTAAATGGACAGCAGAATTTCCATTCAGTAGTCCCATACAGTAATAGTCAAATCAATACAAATATGGGATCCAGTATGGCTATTACGTTGGGAATTCTGCTGTCCATTTAAAGGGCAAACTAAGCCTCAAAACAATACAGAATCAGGAGGGCAACAATTGATGCCATTCTCTTCTGATTCTGTATTGTTTGAGGCTTAGTTGCCCTTTAAATGGACAGCAGACTCCCATACAGTAATAGCCATAAGGATATGGCTATTACTGTATGAGAATTCTGCTGTTCATTTAAAGACAACAAAATTCTCATTCCTTGTCAATCAAGAGTTTGGAAACTACAACTCCCAGCATGCTTTAGTGAGCTGGGAATTGTAGTTTCCAAACATCTACACCCTCAACCCCCCACAGTTCAGTGGGCTTTCTTCTGTGTGCATCCATCTGTGGGCTCTCGTGTGTGTGCATCGTTAACCAAAGTCTGTGGACTTACTTTAGCAATCCGGCAGCCGCTCGCTCATTCCCTGTAATGGCGCCTGGGCAGTGATTTACAGCCTGAAAACTTGGTTTATACTCGAGTAATACGGTATATATTTTGTGCCCTTTTTCACTCCCAACAGAGGATTTGATGCTGATGTTTGTAGTTATAGGAAGGTAAAGGAAAATGTTGTTCCTTTTTTTTGGTTTTTATGGGAAAAGGTATAGTTATATTGTTTGTGTTAAACATGAACTTTGCCTTATGATTATAATTTTCCATTTTAATGATATAAATTACATTTTATACATTCATATAATTTCAAAGATAATCATTTTTCAAATCTTTCAGGTGGAGAATGTAAAATTCTTGATTGCTATACGAATAAAAGACCTGTTATTGGGACCTTATATTTGACAGCAACCACCTAATCTATGGTGAATCTACATCAGGAGCTCGTAAGGAAACATGGGTATGTTTATATAGTTTCATTGGATGCTTTGGCATGTTTGGGTACTTACGACTGATACTAAAAAAATGGCAGTTATGTATGTTTTAATTTTTGATAAAGATTTGATTAAAACTCGGTAAAGCTAGCCTAGAACCATATCTGGTCTTTTTTTATAGAACTGCTCTGCTTAAAGGAGAGTCAATTTAAAATGTACGTATTTTCTGATGGGGTGCTGCTTCTTTTTTTTCTAATTGCTGATGCTTACACGTTATTAGCCAAATCTTTATTTGCACCAACACTAGTCTTAAAGGGCATGGCCACCCTAATGTAGGGTGGCCTACATTAGGGTGGCACCCTGCCCATCGCCAACTGCCCAAGCAGAATGTTGAAAAAACGGCGGTGCAGATCCAGCTCCCTGTTTGCCGGGAACCGACTGGCAACTGCGTCTTTTATTACTGAGAGGCAGCCAATCACAGACGTGGCTGCCATCAATATAGAGCGCCGTGGGAACCAAGGGCTGTCAGTAGCATTCAAAATCTTTTTTTTTTTTTTTTTTACAAAATGAGGGCTTGTGGGATGCCCTACATTACAGAAAATGGAATTAACGCTAGGTGGATGGATGGATATAGATGGATCCGGATGGTGGAGGGGGGGGGGGGGAAGGTCTCCCCTGCGCATGCTAGTATACCTCCTGGAGGCAACATGGGGCAGAGTCCTTTTTGCTAGAAGACAGCACCTACTCTTTATTTTCTGGGACTTGGATGGGCACTGCAGAAGAACTATAAGGAGCAGAGATTAAGGTAAGGATTTTTTTAAACTTCACAGTGGGGCCAGTAGTGGATTTTATTTTAGTTTAACAACAAAATTTATCTTTTTTTAGTGTAACCCAGCCCAACCCAATCTTCATTCCTCAGCACTCCCACTCTCTGCTTCCTATAAGTAGCAAATAGGGGCTGATGTGGCTGCCGGCTAAGCAGAGAGCCGAGGGAACAAAGAACGTAAGTTTATTTCTGGGGCTTGTTTTAAAAAATTAACATGGTGCTTGGGGGTGGGCTGGGTACGCTAAACTACACTGCAAAAAAGGGTTTTCAAAGATAGAGGATGAAGCAGCCTGAAGAGATTGGTAGGGATGTGACTCCTGAACATACCAAAGTCCTATAAGAATACAAGGAAGAAGCAGGGATGGATGACACGCAAGCTCCTACTCTTCACTTTCTGGGACTTTCAACAGGTGTGCAGGAGAACCATAAGGAGCCGAGGTGTAAGGTAAGGATTTTAAACACTACACAGTAGGGCCAGTAGTGGATTAAATTTTAGATTCAGGGTAGACAGCCCTTTAAATGGGGTGAGTTTACCAAACTGCTGAGGTCCATGGGGGACAGGATGCAAGGCCTCATTTATTTATAGTATGTTTTAAAGGGCATGTCCTCTTCTTAACTAAAAATTAAACTTAAATTTAACCCCATAGTGGCCCACTGTATAGAATCCCATACTGGCCCCACTGTATAGTGTAAAAGATTCTTACCATACACCTCTGTTCCAATGGTTCTCCTGCAGTGTCTGTTAAAGTCCAGAAAAAAAGTGAAGAATAGGAGCAGTCTTCCTGTAAATAGGTTTTGCCTCTACCTTTGCCTCCAGGAGGTATTGCAGGCATGCGCAGGGGAGCAGACTACCCCCCCATCTAGATCCACGCGCTGTACTTTTGATGTACCGTTTTATCCTCCAGGTGACCCTCTTGCCTCTCAGGCATCACAAGCTGTGGCCAAGCCCCCAATGCCACTCCGTTCCCGGAAGTTGCATTGGAGGCTGAGGCCACGGGATCCCGACTGATAAGTAAGGTTCTCTATCTATTATTTTAGAAACAGACCATGCTTTTGGGGTTGGGAGGGAGGAGAACTACATTATATACAAATACAGATATAAAAATACAGATTTTAGGTGGACTTACCCTTTAAGATCTAAGAGCTTGCACATGCAACGCAGAGGAGGGACAACAGTCATTATTGGCAATGATGTTAGCTGGTCATAATGTCATTGCCTTGACTAGATGCAGCTATCTTGAATAAATGGGAAGGAGAAAGAGTTGTAGAGGAGATGTTTACTGTATACTTGGCGCTCACAGAATGTAAAAGATAGAAGAGTGGAAAAAAAAATAAAGAACATTGTTGTAAAAGAATAGTATATAATAAAAAAAATGATTTGAAGGAAATAGGCCTGGTTTGACCCTATCCTCTGGACGACAAACTGCTGATCAATAAACCAATCGGTAGACTGCCTAGCCCACAAATGTAGTACTACCATTGTTTCAGGTTGGCGACCTGTTGTGTGATTTGATAAAAATTTGTTCAAATTGAATTTCAACTAAATCAACTGGAATATCACAACAGCTGATCAATTGGGCTTATCCCTTGTACTGAGCCTATGTGTGACACAGTTAACCAGTTTTGATTAATTGTTATTTTTCAAAGTTGCCTATAGTATAAAATAAATTGCTAATTAAAAGAATCTATAACTTGCCTTTATTGTTACTATGAATGGTCCACACCTCAAACTATTCCTAGTATTTACAAGTTCTGTTGAATACATTTCTTGATATAAAGGAAACATTTGAATCAAATCTTGCTGTGGTTGTTTCTAGAGGGTTGTTTTCTCTCCCTGGCAGATCCCCCATCATCACATTTCTTCAGTGGAAAAGCTTGCACTTAGCACAACTGGTGTGCCCACTTGTAATTCACTGCAAAAATTTCCGTTGTAGCTCACTTTGTCATTCAGCGAGAACGAGATTGCCATGAAGTTTACACATCTTTACTTAAACTTTCCCAACCAGGTATTTATTATGAGCACTGTATGCAGTGAAATACTAGAAAATAAGTAGTCGATTAAAATGAAAAAAATGGCTGTATTTAAAACTTTTCTATATTTTTAGAGCTGCCAAAAACTTGATCCCATTCTGTTCCCATTGCTCTATTTCTCACATTTCCTCATGCCCGTTAAGCTGAATTCTATTTAGTATGTATTCCCTCTCTCCCTGTGCTCAGTCTCTCCAAGACTCTGAGACACAGCGAGAGTGGGGGAGCCTGTGCAGTGGAGATGAGCTGTCTAAAGCAGTGAGGTACTGCCAATAGGTTTAATCATTAGTTCTGTGATTAGTTGGAAATGATTTAGCCAGCCCCACTTTGCTTTGCTTGTTTTTTACACCAATGTAGACATTTTGAAGCGCCATACCAGTAAGGTTTAGCACACCTATAGGGCCCCTATTGCTACATCCTTGTCCAGTTAGCAGGACAAGTATTTTGTTGCATTTGTAAAGCAATTCCTTTCTTACTTTGCTTGCGCCATAATGCAATTGATCAAAAATAACAAAGTATTTTTCTTGTTAAAGGGCAACCGTGGTCTCAAAACTAGTTACGGTTAAATGAAAGCCTGCAGTATTTACTTTAAAATGAGCCAACAATCACATCTCCGGCTGGAGCCTGTGAGAAATTACATTGGGGTGGGTGAATGTTCAAACTTCCTGCTTCAGTAGGTTGAGTGACATCACCTGACCTCTGCCCCACCCATCCGCCCCTGGGGAGAAGCATGCTCAGTTAAGACTTAGGGTAGGCCACACTAGCGCGTTTTCGCACGTTCGCGGTTTGCGTTCGCGCTCACGATTTTTCGCTAACATGGAAATCGCGGCAAGCTTTTTTTTACGCAAACGCTGCGTTTTTGTTGAAGAAGCGAAAGCGCTAGCCCAAACGTGAAGCTAACGCACAGAAAGCAAGCAAAAGCATGCACACTGATGCGGTTGTAGTGTGGCCTCAGCCTTAATGCTGGGGAAATCAGGAAGTACCTGGGGAAAAAATTGACAGTTGAGAAAACAGGAAGTGTTCAACCAGGAAGTTACATTGCTGAACCTTTCCAACTTCTCACCAATTTTATCTAGAGATGTACTTAGATTTATATTGAAGGTACGATGGAAGGCTTTTTATATAATTCTTACTAGTTTGGAAGAATTGAGGACAACAGTTACCCTTGCCTGGCCTTGGAGCGGAGGCTCTGGGAATGCAGGGTAAATATCATTTACATGTAGATTTTTGCATCTTAGTTCCTTTTAAGAATAGTGACTGCTGTAGGAACCCTTAATATGATGCTCTGAAGTTCGGGAATGGTAGTGAAAACCAACAGTTAAATTGCAAATCTGTATAAACAAAAGCCAGAGAAAAAAAATATTAGACAAAAATCATTCACATTTTTTCTATCACATCATTGCTTTGCTTCAGGCTATAGAATTGCAGTTAAAAATAACCCATTCATCACTTTTATAAGGTAACGCCTAAAGATTATGCGCTAAACATACTGTTTTTATTTCTAGTAGTTTCACGTTTGCTTTAATTTAAGTTTCCTTTAATTTACAGGAATAATCTAAAATGATAAGCACAAAACACATAATTTGGCTGTACCTGTACACCTGGAGCTTTACAGTATCCGAAGACTCGTGCTCCCAGGCTTGACATGTACTCAGTCTCCCAACAGTCAAATCTTGATCCAAATATGCAAAGTGCAAGCAGGCTACCGCAGTCAGGTAAGTGTAGATAAAAAACATTACATTTTATTCAAATATTAAAATCAGCATCCCGCATGGCTAGAGGAATATACAACACAGAAACTCCACCCAACATGTTTCATGGCGTACATGTCACTTCCTCAGAGGCTCTATGTGAATCCCATCACCTAATCATTATATAACCTACCCCTTTAACCAGTGAGTTACCACCATCATAAAAAAGTCAAAATCAAAATGTTACAATGCAGAAAACAACGACCAGAACCCACAAAGTACATTTGTTAAATAGAAATGTTACAAAATATTCTTAGTAAGAAGAGTAACAATATAATATGAGGGCTTGCATCTATACAAAGTATTCATAAGTTACAAAATAGTCATTGATATGTTCATTTCTTACTCCAAATGTTACATTGTATATATAGTATAGCAGGGCATTTTATCACGAAAACAACTGAGCTCAAACACTTTGTTCAAATAATAAAGGGATATAGTCCCCAATTTATGTATCCAATTTGTCCCTATCCCCTTTCCTCACTAGGAGTTCAACATGGTCAAAAATCCATTCTTAATATCCAATTATGGTGATCCATTACGGAAGCAGGTGGAAATAGTTTGGTTGTCTGACCATTAATGCTTGCATTACATGTTAGGCTATCCTTTATATGCCGATCTTTAATTTTCCACCTCATATTGCTTGCCACATGTACAGGTCGCCAGGGTATACATTGTATGAGGATCTGCAATTATAGAACCTTTAATATTATACTCTATTAGTGACACTACTCTTAAAACTTTTGAGTTCACAACTATTGCACGTGTAGCGCATGAAATGCATTGGGTGGAGTTTCTGTGTTGTATGTTCCTCTAGCCATTGGGGATGCTGATTTTATTGTTTGAATAAAATGTAATGTTTTATCTACTTACCTGACTGCGGTAGCCTGCTTGCACTTTGCATATTTGACACATATAAGCATGTTCGATTACATTAAATTACATTTGCAGTAAGAATCTTGTATTGATAACTGAATACAAACCACCTATGTTACCATTCAGTACACATATGGCATACTAGATTTTAAAAAGTGATCAAAAGCAATTTGCACCTTGCATGACTTTAATTGCAGTCAACACACCAACTTGTGAGGTTTGTTTGTGTTAAAAAAGAAATTGAGCTTCCACGTTGTTTGAAAACATTAGACTATTCCATTTTTTTCCTGTTTTTTGCGAGTTTGTTTCAAAGAGAGCAAACTGTCAGAACACCTTCGTTTGAGTGGGAGGGAAATGTTAGTGGTTGTCAATACGAAAGATGAGCCTATTTGTGATTAGCATTTCTAACTACCATAGACAAATGAAAAAACTGACTGTATAATTTACTATTTAATATAAAGAATTGTGAAGTAAAGTGCATAGCATTTTATTTTTTGAATACTATTCCTTTTGCAGCAAAATATGAAGAACTTATGCATTTTCGGTACAATCCTAACCCAGATAAAGATGAGCGGGCATTGGGTTGGAAATTGATTGATCTTAAAATGGAGTACCTTCGGATGGGTGTCCCTAATGATCACTGGACACTGACTGATATCAATAAGGATTATAAGGTAGAAAAGATTTATACTAAGAGAGGGTATAAGTATGCACAAGCCAAAAACGTATGCTTTCAATTCAGTACAAATACATATGCTTTCAGGAGCAACAAGGTGTAGTTATTCATTCCAATAATTTTAATTTGCCCATCCAGTGTTTTGTCTGCACATAAAATTTAGACACTATTGACTTTATTTGCTGAACCCCTAATAGTTCTTTGGTCTTGCCTTGCATATACATTTTTGAATATAAGGTAAATGAAGCAAATGGCTCTCTATTAATATTGAACTTGCACAACCTTAAACTTCTTATTATGCTAAAGCATGGAAATAATCCAAAAGTCTCCAAGTTCACTTGTCATACATAAAGGGCATCTCCACCCTTAAACAAAATTTTCCCCATATATAGTTTGCCTTCCCCCAGCCCCAACCGCTATAAAATAATTTTAAGAAAGTGCCCCGATCTTTTACTTACCTTCCTCTTCCTCCGACCACTGCCCGCCTTGTGCTTGCAAGACACTGCAAGCAGGGGGCGGGACTGGCAGCCGTGTCCGTGATTGGTGAGAGGCAGACAATCACGGCTGCCGGCTGCTCAGAATGCCGGGGGGAGAGGGAAGGTAAGTAGAGTTCGGGGGACTTTTTAAAATAATTTATAGCGGTTGGGGTTGGGGGAAGGCAAACTATTATATGGCCAAGGGTTTCTGTGCTAGGGGGAGGGATCGCAAAAAGGAGGGAGAGGAGGGGGAGAAGGGCTGCAGTGCGCATGCCAAACTTCTCCCAGAGGCGAGACAGGAGGCAGAGTCCTAATGGGCTCTGCTTTCTCCTAGTGGGCAGTTTTTGGGACTTTGGGTGTGGACTAAGGAGAACCAAATGGAGCTGGGATGTGAGGTAAGGATTTTATTACACTACATGGTGGGGTATTACTGGGGGGGATTATAGTTTTGGGGTGGACATGCCTGTTTAAAGTAGTGGTGAAGTCTGTGATACAGGTAATTTATCTTATGTTCATACAACACTAATGACATCGCTAAACACTGTTTATAAGGTACATTGCACAGAATGTTCATTGGTGTTAGTAATAAGGTATATGGTGTAAGACATTTGCATTACACTGTAGAGGATTTTTAGACTACAAGTTTTTCAAATACAATCTTGTTGACTTTTTTAAAAATTAATCTTCCGCAGTGGGTACAAACATTTAGAAGCAATAATTGCACAAGTCATAGCCATTTTGACAATTGTTGGCAATAATATGTTTTAAGAGGTCTTGGTTGTATTTTGTTTGGTTTTTATTTTGAGATAGTGGTGAAAATGCCATGATTAATTTAAAAAAAAAACATTGATTAAGGAAAAGCAGAAGAGTGGTATTTTTATAAGGCTTCTGAGTTTAATTATCAGGAATCCGTTGTGTTTTGTTACAGGTATGCAGCACCTACCCAACTTGCCTGGTTGTGCCAAAGAAAGTTAATGAAGCTACAATTGCTGGGAGCTCAAAGTCAGAAGTAGAGGGCGGTTCCTGTGCTCTCATTTTATTTCAAAAAAATATGTGAGTCACTTGTACTTACAGATATCTGACCTGTGTAATTGTGCACTTCCCTGTAAAGGGAAGTGTTGATTTCCTAAGCAGGAACTTCCTGCAACACTAAGCAGTTCTATTTTATGAATCCTGTTATAGGGAGAATTTATGGTCTTTTACAAAGTGTTAATTAACATCTTGTCCGATTATGTCCCAGTTTTTCCAGCATGTCCAATAACTATAACTGATCTATTTTGCATAAAAGTAGGGTGAATAATTCTGAAATTATTTTGATAATAACTCTTGTACAAGTCATTCTGAATTGAGAAAACCCGGTCAGGTGACTTCAAGGACTAAACTTCAAGTCCAGTTTTCTAATATTGTGTAAAACAATTACACATCTACATATGCATCTTTCCTATATTAATATTATATACCCCACAGTGGAGTAACTACCGCCACTGTGGGGGGGACCAGACGGTAAGAGGGCTCACCACAGCATCTCGATCAGCTGAGCGCGCGTATAAATGAAACAGTTTAAAAGACCGGACCGAACTTTGGAACCAAACGTTTGGGTCTGGTTTTTAAACGGCTGATCGCACATATGTTTCCCTATACATGTGATCAGCTGTTTAAAAAACAGCTGATAGTGGACCTAAGTGAGGGGCCGGCCTCCAATTTTGTGGGGGCTGGGCTTCTGCAGTTTGCCACTGACCCACCACATCATTGGCAGCTCTATAACTACTACAAACTTTTACATTATCTTTACATGCTAAGTCCTGTTACAGACAGTTCTGTAGTCTGACAGTATGAGAAGGAGCCTAAAATTTTCAGTGCAAGGAGGACCCCACGTTTGATTGTTCTCTAATAACAATTGTAGACATAACAGAATTTTAAATTGTTGCAAAGTGTTAAAAGTTTTGTCTGGTGTTTTACCCAGCATGATTATATTCCTTTATCTGTTAAATACACATATAATTAAAGTAAATAACCAAAGGTTTGAATGTTTTCAGGTTATTTCAGAAACATTTGACAAGTGTCGTCTTACAGCATTTGTCTTCTTTTAGGCTGTAATTTGCAGGTGTAGCCAACCTTTATTGGCTTTAGTGCTCGATGTGAAGATGATGAGAAGATGTGGAGACAATCAGCAGGGCAACCCAGGCAGCTCCTTTATGTATGTTGTAGACACACAGGCCCAAGGTATTATGAGTGTGGATTAAGCTTTGGATGCAGAATCAATCTTCTGCTCTACTTATTTATCTATGTATAATTGTTATTTTATTAACTTAAAGGGACACTATACTGAAAAAAATGACTTTGCCTCATCTTAATCTATTATTGAATACATGTAAGTAGCACTTACTTGAGGTTGTGTGTGTGGTTACTGCATGCCTTCAATCCAGCACACTTTTGTTAGGAGCAGTATCCCCCCTCTCTTTTAACCACTCCCACTTCCATCCGTCCTGATCTTTTCCCACAAACCAACTGTCAAACTTGCATACAGCATTCCAACTGTCAAAACTCTCACCATTCAGCTACAGCAAAACTGCAGAAGAATAGTTTTTGAGAGCAGGGAGCTGATTGACAGTGACGATGATGTTTTAGATGGATATCTTAAGAAATAGGGGGCAGATAAACAAAAAATGATACAGTGATGGTTGGGAAGAATATAGTTTCCAGTTATGATCAATTTAACCTTTTTTTTCCAGTATAGATGCCCTTTAATTGGATAGAATTTTTACACTGATGAGATCTAACAAGATCAAAACATGTTATGTCTGCAAGTTGGAATACTGTTTTTTTTTTACCTTAAGGTTGTATTGCATGTTATAATGAGAGATGTTTGACACATGCATTGGCCACAGAGAAATAAAGGAGAAACTTTGCATGTCTTTGCCTGTTTCTCTGGGAATGCTGGGAGTGAGAAATAATTCCTTATTTCTTGGATTAGGTGGGTATTTATAGCTATAGATCTTTATAGCTATTTTATAGCATGATGTTTGTAAGTACATTTGTTTAAGGAAGGCTCTAATTTATTTTATGACCTGTGGGGGCTTAACTAAAGACAGTGTGACCCATCATAAAATAATTAGCCTGACCATCTCAATTAATGGGGAAAACTAGAAACACTTTTTTAAAAAAATTAATGCATAAAAATTATTTCTGCGTTTGTAGTAGGAAGGTGTCATTTAAAAGAAACATTTTTTTTGTACTATAAAAAGTGTTTTCACGGAATTATCATGATTTGCTGGATAATGCATAGAATACCTTCCAATGTGCAATAATTCTAGAATAAAATTATGTAGAAATGCCTGTTGGAAAAATAACAGTAATGAATGTGAAAGGTTTAGGTTCCATTGCTTTTTATAAAGTGTTAAGCAGGGACTCGGTGTCACTTTTACTTTTTGCTTAACAGTTAAATGCTATGGCTAACAGAGCTGAGGAAAGGGCTACGAGAATGAAGATAATTATCCCAATATTCGTTTCCAGTTTATTGGAATTGAAAATATACATGTTATGCGGAGCAGCCTACAAAAACTTTTGGAGGGTAAATATAAACAATATAGTTGATACCAATAATAGTTATTGACACAACAAGAAAATACATATAATTAGATGCTTTTGCTGATAAAGCAATGTAATTCTCTGTGTATTTGTGTGAGGTTTCCACCAAATTTTGTGTGAAACCAATAAATAACTTGCATTATCTTTAAGAAAAAGCTCATTGCAAAAATTCATACCTTGTACATGAAATAACATTCTTTTCTTCTTAAATTGTAACATTGAGGAATTGAGGTGAAGTTCATGCTATAAATACACTGCAGGTGTAATTTCTCCCTAGAATATACTACTGCATGGGTCGTTTTGGTCAAACTAACTGTAGTGAGCTGCAAATTTCTTATCCAGTCCCATTACTTCTCTGGGATAACCTAGCAAAGAGCTTGTAATATAAAACAAGAGTAGCTATATATTTTTGTTCTCATATTACTTTGTTGATAATGTCCTCATTAGGCTTGTTGATCTGAAAACACATTTATTTCTGGTTAAAGATCTAAGTTAAAAAATGAGGGTACAGCTTGGTGAATCATGATCCTCTTTGCAACTTCCACTTCCCATGGCCAGGATTCACCCGATTTGATGCCAATGGTTAAAATGCCAGTATGTGAAGGGCGTATTATATGATTTAGTCTTAATGAATTTATTATTAGACTTATTAATAGAATATCGCTATCCTTTCTAAAGTTAGTTTCTACTAATTGAAATGTCACAGTTGACTTTCTACCATTTCTTATCTAGTCTGTGAAATGAAAAGTCCAACCATGAGTAATTTCCTTACTGTTCTTGAAAACTCTGGGGGGTTAAGACACATTAAAGCTGTGATGGTGTGGAGTGTTTCTATCAAAGGTACTTTATTCTTTTATACATTAAACATTACTATACATTGGTTTTCTTTTTTCTTTAGTTTTGTTAAATGAATCTACTATATAAAGTAGAAATCTTGTATGTATGTATGTGCTCGCCACACCCTAAATGCATCAACATAACGGCACACACCTCTGAAAGTTTAAACAACAAAAATCCTGCACGTCACTTGCAGAGTGTTTTCCCCAATTCAGGGATAGATGAAGGCCTGGGCTCTGTGTGCTGCCGACTTCAACAACACAGACAAGGAGTCCACTTCAGTGACACTACAACAGTGTTATGTACAGCTACACACTCCACAGAGAGAGCACGCACACAGAACAACAGCTTCTATAACAGGGAATGAGACATTCCTTAAGGTCTGTAAGACATTACAATTTGCTCCTGGAAGGTTTCAAATATAAACCCTTGAAAGACTGTTACTATTGGTGATATGAATCACATTTGCAGTTATGTCTGCTAAGAAATTTAAAGCGGCTCCTGAAATGTGACCACGCCTCCAGATATTGTTGCCACGGTCACACCCCCAAAAGTAACAGCCATGCTCATACCCCACCATGAAGGCCACACCCCCAAAATAACTGCCGCCCCCAAATGTTGTGTGCATGCCACCAGATTTGCACCCCCTCCCCCCAAAAAAGCCATTACCGTCACCCCCACAACAACCTGTCCATACCCCGAACACCACACCCATGCCCCAAATATCAAACCCACCCCCCTAAATGGCATAGATATTCCACCATATATCTCGACCACCCAAATGTCACATCAAGCCTATGGACACCACAACATCACAGACCCCCAGACCGTTCCACACCCAAGAATGCGTGCCCCCGCCCACCACAACATTGCAGACATGCCTACGGACTGCATTACCAAACACTGCCCACATGTACACACTTCACAGATAGCTACAACTAAAAGAACAAGAAAGACTGCACTTTCATTTGGACCAAAAAGTATCTTTATTGATTGTGATATTAAAGTCAATATAAAGTGATCATTGAGCAAGGATAAAGTGTTAAAGTGCAAACAAAATAGGACATACTGCTATCTAATGTGCAAAAAAGAGCACGCTTAATAAAAAACACACAGAGCTCCGACAGCGCAACAGAATGAAGCCCATCTTTAACCACACAGACAGTCGCAAGTCACATGACAGAGACACTGACGCCCGTCACCTACTCTGCGGTATTCAGTTGTCAATCAAAATGTTTTCCCCACGGCAAATTCTATGTAGCATATTCACCACAACATTTGTATATTTACGTTCCAAGTGGAAAAAACTGATAACGTATATAAAGTTTTGCTATAAACATATGTACTCAAGCAATATCACCTCCTCAACTCATAACTATTAAATACATGTGTACATTACCAACTTTTTTTTTTTTTTTTTTTTCAACTGTGCACTTTTGGTTTTTTTTCCCCCTTGTCTCTTCCATCTAACGCACACCTGCACGTAACATACTATATCCACTGTGTACACGTGCAACGCCGGGTACAACTGCTAGTTTCTTTATATAATCCAAAATAGATCCATAATAAATTACAAGGCAGCAGGCACATATTCTGTTTCATATCATCCTTAATTCAGCTGCTTGTTCTTTGACCTGTTATAATTGATCCAGTTTAATATAAAACTGTTAAGTTATTTAAATCTCCACTCTTAAAATCAACTATCTCTAAGGACAACCATATGGCTCTAAGGACAACCATACTGGTGAAACACACACATGGTCAGCAGAGAGTTAAATAGGTATACAATAAAACCCACCCACTTTTGTGTTCCTGCGTTATGTCAGAAAGATGATTTTAATGTCGAACTTCATTCCCCAGACCATAAATCCTGCCTTTCCCTCTCGAGGGGGGGTGGGGAATTAAAATTTGCCATTGAGGCCAGGAAGCATGCAGCTTTGCTAACCTCTGTCACCTATCTACAACATGCAAATAGTGGTTTACTTTCTGCCAGAGCTTCCTGAGTTTCGTGGCTTGAACGAGCTGGCTTAAAGTAGGAATCTCTAAATTATTGTAATTTTTTTTTTTTTTTTTTTTTTTTTTTTAAAGGCAGGGGAAGGTTTGGAAACTTAGCACAACATACACAAACATTTAACTTGTTTCCCGTTTAATGAGTATAATTGTCCTTTAAGATTTAATTGTTCTGCAAAATCACACTTTTTAATATGCAGTCCTTTCCAAGTTACACTTTTTTGGGGGGATCGCTCTGCAGACAGCAACTATGCTCATCACTGAAGCCTGCCTGCGGGTGCACACACCAACTGGGAGTGACACAAGGTGATTTGGGGGGGGGTGGGAAAGGACAGAAGCTGAGTTTCAGAGGGGGTGCTTGGAGTCACACAAGCTGATTTGGGATGGGATGTTGGGAGAGAGAAGCACATCTTCCTCAGGCTGCATCAAAGAAAGAAGGAGGGTTTTTTTTGGGGGGGGGGTAGGAAGAGGGTTGGGGGGTGGTGTATTTTCAGACCGGAAAAACTTTTTTTTCATGAAAAATGAAAGGAAATTACATTTTAAGTGTAGGTTCTCTTAATTTAATGAGCATGTCCACCAAAACTAAAATTTAACCCAGAAGAGTTGGAGCCTGTGAAAAATGTATCTTCCCCATCCCTGTCTCCTGTAGGGACGCAGGGGAGCCCTTCCCTCCACTCCAGATCCGTCCATGCTGGCAGTGAGTGTAATAAAAATAAATTACTTCTGTAGTGTAGGCACACCCTCCCAACCCTAACCTCATGCTTTAAATGAAAGAAAAGTGCTAGGAAACTTACATGGCCGCTTTCCTTCAGTTTTTTCATAGCCAGCAGCTGCATCTGATTGGCTGCCTTTCAGGCAACCACAGATGCGGCTGCCATTCGGGTTCTAATTTTACTTAGTTCCCGTAAGTAACATTAGAGGCCATGGCTGCGAAGACAAAAGGATGTTCGTAAGATTGGGCACTTTTTATTTAACCATACGGTTAGGATTGGGAGGGGGTGCCTACACTACAGCAAATAGTTTAATTTTAGGTAATATACCTTTAAAGGAGAAACATTTAACAAATAGATTTGGTTTAAGTAGAAGGCTGGACAATTGAGTAATTCAATAGGAAGCCTATATTGCTTCTTTCTTTTCTCGTAACCACAACGGAGTAGGTTTAGGCATACTCAGTACCTAAAAGAGTAGGTTGGATCAAATGACTGGGCGAACCAAACATTCCACATTCAGCTGCTGAGTTGTGAATAACATGCATCCAAACATTCCCCATTGACTTTTGAATTAAACTTATAATTGGGCAAAATCCCTCTGCTCACTGGCTATGAGGCTGTTTTCTAAAATGCATTTGGAAATATCATGCTGTTAATTAAGGTTTTTTGTTTGTACTGAAAGATAATTTTATATTTTCTCTTTATGAAAAGATGGCCTGGGTACTTTTAAAGGTCAAGTCCAACCCTTAAATGAAAGATTTTATATAGGCAAATCACTATCCAAAACTACAAAAGTTAGAATGCTACGAGATGAAAGTCTAAACTGAAATGCTGCCTAATGTTCTTTTACCTCTCTTTCTGCTTCTGGCCCATCCAGTTAGCAGCTGTCAGTCATGGATGTAACTGATGACCTCACAGCCAATGACTGATGCTATTCCACTGCTCTGAGCATATATATGTTTGTAAAAAAGCTTTGAGAGTTTGAAGAGGTGGCAGAAATTTTTTAACCCTACGTCGGTCAACTTTCTAATTATAGTAGTTTTGGGGGTGAAAATTTCCCTTTAAAGGGACACTATACTGAAAAAATGACTTTGCCTCATCTTAATCTATAATTGAATACATTGAATACACACATTTGTGTGGTTGCTGCATGCCTTCAATCCAGCACACATTTTGTTTGAGAGCAGTATCCCCCCTCCATCTTTTAACCACCCCCACTTCCATCCCACAAACCAACTGTTAAACCTGACACCAGCATTCCAACTGTCAAAACTGTCACCATTCAGCTACAGTAAAACTACTCACAGTAGAGTAGTTTTTGAGAGCAAAGAACTTGATTGACAACTGAAATATAAGAAATTTTAGATTGGTATCTCTAAAGAAATAGGGGGCAGATCAACAAAAAAAATGATGCAGTGGTGGTTGGGAAGAATTATAGTTTCCAGTTATGGTCAATATAAAATAACCTATTTTTCGGTATAGATGCCCTTTAATTAACACTGCCGCTGACTATTTTTATGTATATCGTCAATCATTAACATGCTTGTGAATAAACTTGCTATGTTTAACACCTTTATTTCTGGTAGGCAGTGCGAGATGAAAAAGCAAGTGTGTTAGGTGATTGTTCTGATGGTTGGGACAGAACAGCCCAAGTTTGCTCACTAGCCAGTATTCTCTTGGATCCATTTTACAGAACGTCAAAGGATTTATGGTGAGTACTTTAACTTTCCTGATTTCCATTTATCAAGCTACAAATATCTTGCTTTACCATAGAATTTTATTGTCCCTATTCTTCTTTAAATTAGAGGGTTTGGGGTGACTTATAAGGAACTGGGGCTCTATAGGTTTTCTTCCTCTTATCTGTAGACCCCCTGACCAGCTGCAGCATCCCTTCTCCCTTGCGTTTCTGAGGAAATGTTCGGCGTTTTTTTTAAATTATTTTCCTGTGAATGTAATGTGTCCAATTTATCCTAAAAGTCAAATATTACTTAATACAATGTCTCTCTTATTTTTAAAAGGTTCTCATAGAAAAGAATGGATATCATTGGGGCATAAATTTACCAAAGGTAAGGGCTGTTGTTTACCATAAACATGGCTGCAGTATTTTTATCCAGTCTGTTCATTCATTTAGTCAATTGAAATATCTGAGTATGAACAAAAAACATTTTACATTTAACAGATTCAAAGTAGATTAAAACATATAAACTTGAGAAAAGAGTGTTTGTTGCTTTTGCTAATGCTTATTTAGCCTATACCTAAATATACTGCATTTGCTACTATTTCCAGTAAATCTTAGGTCTTTGGAATAGGCTGAAAAAGTGTTGATAACCTTCCTCAAGGCAGTGACTGATTTACAACTAAACATTTAACACCTTAGTTTTTCAAACTTGTATAAGATGCTATAGGCACACTTTTATAAAGTTAAGTATGAAATAGGTTTGCTCAAGTACAAATGGCAGAGAGATTGACTATCACAAATTATTCTTCCATAGCATGCATACTTTCTATTATTCATATGCAAATATCTGTTTCAGATGCGGACACTTAGATTGGACCCAAAAGAAATCTCTCCTGTTCACACAGTTTCTAGAGTGTGTTTGGCATCTGAGGAGCAGTTCCCATGGGCCTTTGAATTCAGTGAGAAGTACCTGCTGGAAATCCATGACCATATCTTCTCCTGTCAGTTGGCAACTTTATTGGGAATTCCCAGAGGGAACGCAAAGAGCTTAAGTGTGTATATAGAGTGAAAAAATTTTACTTGTTAAAGTAAAGATGTAAATTGCATTTTTCTTTTTGTTATAAAAGTTTTCATGAAATAAATATCTACAGTTAAAGTGAGAGGTGAGTTGTCAGCTGCTGCATTAGTGGAATTTAGTGCAACTTTGTGAAAGACTGTGAAAAAGTTATGCAGATGAGAGATCCAGCCTAATAGGTAATAAGGTAGGAATACAGAAGGATAATTCCAGGATACCCTTTATTACCAAGTATAACACTAACACAGAGAAAATCAAGAGGATAGTTAAGAACAATTGGAGAGATTAGCACAAGATGCTGATTGGAAAACTGTTTTCTGACCACCCTTGTTCTCCACAAGAGATCCAGGAACATAGGAGACCATATAATGCATACGGATCTAGTCCCTTCCAATATTGGGCAAACCTTCCTCTTAGGTCCTCTGAAATCAGGCACCTACCCGTGCAGAAAATGTGGTGTATGTAATTCCATAACACCTGGGAGTAGTATATCATCCAAGCAAGGGCACCAAAATTAAATTGCACAATTTTGCCACATGCGGGCAAGGGATTGTATACTTACTAAATGCCCTTGCGGGTGGGCTATGTAGGGAAAACAGAGAGAGAAGCTAGAGTGAGAATAGGGAACATAAAAGGGACATTGTCAATTATAAAGGACACATCTAGACATGAAACCCCGGTCAGCAAGCACTTTTTCCACAACAGACACCAAGCGTCCCAACTGAAACGGCAGGTTTTAGAAGTAGTTAAACCTAACAGAAGAGGGGGTAACTAAGAAAATCTTTATTAAATAAGAAGCACGGTGGATACATGTGTTAGATACATTGAGTCCTAAAGGATGAATGAGGACAACGCCTCAATAGCTTTCTGTAACCTATAGCAGTCATCTCTGAAGATATAACTGGTAGACTTTAATATGATATTAAGTAATATATTGGTATTATTATTTTAGGATTTTATACTTATGTTTATACATTATTACCTAGGTTATTTATCGCCACCCACAGGATTCATCTACAGAAAACCATATACAAGTACATCATGAAGAATTATATCTAAGTTGAGATTATGGTTTTACTGCGGTTTTAATATTAATGTTTTTATGTCACTACACTATATTTTAACACGGTCTATTATAGAATATTTTTAGTACACCCTATGAAGATGTTTAACACTAAGCAAATGAACATGTTTATATTGTGATTGAATTTATTAGAAATTTTTAATAGCAATATTGTATTTATTCACTTGATTAAGTAAGCATTTGCACTTTGTTTGCCTTGATTTGTACAGCCTCACTTTGATGCCCTGGCCTGTCAGTCACAATGCCACATGGCCAAAGGGTGGGACTTAGGGTATATTGTTTGTAACTCACTGGACTGGTTATACCTGAGGAAGGGACATTGCAGTCCCGAAACGTCGTGTGTTCACAATAAAGTATTGATTCTACACTTATAGTGTGCTCCCTGTTTGGATCTTTGTTTTGGAATTAGTGGAATTTGACAGCTCACCACTCATTCAGCAGCCACCCAGGTAAGGAGTTATGTTTGCAGATCTCTGCTTGCTCTGGTCTGCAGATCATGGCTCTTCTGGGTATACTCTGCAGTCATGTCTGTGACAGATAATGGTCATTGACTGCAGAGTATTTCTGGAGTTTTCTCTCCGAGCAGTGCAAAAGCTCTCTCAATCTTTTGTAGTGCTCAGAAGGGGGGTGGTATGGCTGCAGGGATCATCCAGCATATTTCTTCTACAAGCAGTATTGCATTCTGTTCACCCCCAAAACCTAAAAATCTGATTTTGGGGGGACCTTCCCTTTAAATAGTGAAAATATAAATATAAAAATATTTAAAAATGGGGAAAAAAAATATTTAACTATATTATTACTACCGTATATACTAGGTATAAGCCGAGGTACCTATTTCTACCTCAAAAAGTAAAAAAAAAAAACATGATTGACTTGAGTATTAGTATAAGTAATACTGTACTTATTTGCCCTTTAAATGGACAGCAGTAGTCCCATAAAGTAATAGCCAAATCCAGTATGGCTATTACTGTATGGGAACTCTACTGTCCATAAAAAAGCTCATTCCTTGGCACTCCTTGGCAAGGAATGAGGCTTTTTTTTGGACAACACCCCCCAGGAAAGGCCCCCAAGTTCAGTGAGGTAAGTAAGAGAGGTAAGTACTCACTCGGGTCACTGAAATAATTGTGAATTCTTTCCTCCCAATCCGGCTGCCGATCGCTATGTACAAGCTAGATCAGTGCGGAGTGCCAGGCGGAACACTTGCTTCTAATGTAAGTTAGCGTATATAGCGATCGGCAGCGGAGAATTCACAATTATTTACTTGGACCGAGATAAGCCGAGGTTGGGTTTTCAGGCTAATTTAAAGCCTGAAAACCTCTGCTTATACTCGAGTATATACTGTACTTGGACTAGTATCATATCTTCAAGAAAACACTTGGTGCATTTTGAAATCCAAGCTTATATTCTGCAACTTAGTTGACCTGAGCTGGGATCCTGAAAATTTCAGCTGTTGTGAGCAAGAATTTGGTGTGTTCAGTAGGTCAGAAAGCCACATGCAGATGGTTCTGGTCGATGAGTCCTGAGGTTTGTACATATGTAACATATTGGGCATGTAAGGCATTATATCCTTTGAACATTCTAGGGTAGTGAAAAATATAATGATGAGAATGGGTATACTACCTAGTGAAACGCATAACGTCCTGTAGATTCTGTTTTATGGTATGCTACATTACCGTGTTGCAAGATTTCTTTGAG
>JAACNH010004705.1:0-23052 GCA_019447015.1 Hymenochirus boettgeri | reverse complement strand
TCGTTTAGGCCGATATTACATTATGGTAGTGTGGGTGTTGGTGTCACCCAATCTTAGCCGATAGTAACAGTATGTAGTGTGGGGTTGTGTCTACCCAAGGCTTAGCTAATATTACATTATGTAGTGTGGGGTTGGTTCTAGGCCAGGGATCTTAGGCCGATATACAATTATGTAAGTGTTGGGGTTGTGTCTACCCACTCTTCATTCGATTTAACATTATGGTAGTTGGGGTTGTGTCTACCCAATCTTTAGTAGTCCATATTACATTATGTAGTGTGGGGGTTGTCGTAACCCATCTTGCGTATATACATATTCGTTGGGGGTTGTGTCTACCCAATCTTACGTAATATACATTATGTAGTGTGGGGGTTGTGTCTACCCCCAATTAGCCTATATTACATTACTGTAGTGTGGTGGGGTTGTGTCTACCAATCTTAGCCGATATTACATTATGTATTTGTGGGGGTTTGTCTACCCAATCTTAGCCGATATTACATTATGTAGTGTGGGGGTTGTGTTCTACCAATCTTAGCCGATATTACATTATGTAGTGTGGGGGTTGTGGTCTACCCCATCTTAGCCGATATTACATTATGTAGTGTGGGGGGTTGTGTCTACCCAAGCTTAGCTATTACATTATGTAGTGTGGGGGTTGTGTCAACCCATCTTAAGCCGATTTACATTATTTAGTGTGGGGGTTGTGTCTACCCATCTTAGCCGATATTACATTATATAGTGGTGGGGTTGTGTCTACCCACTTAGCCGATGTACATTATGTAGTGTGGGGGGTTGTGTCTACCCAATCTTAGCCGCATTACATTATGTCGTTGGGGGTTGTGTCTACCCAATCTTAGCCGATATTACATTTATGTAGTGGTGGGGTTGTCGCTACCCAATGCTTTAGCCGATATTACATTATGTAGTGTGGGGTTGTGTCTACCCAATCTTAGCCGATATTACATTATGTAGTTGGGGGTTGTGTCTACCAATCTTAGCCGAATTACTTATGTATGTGGGGGTTGTGTCTACCCAATTACCGATATAGTTTTGTGTCGCGACGATATTACAGTTATGTAGTGTGGGTTGTTGTGTCTACCCAATCTTAGCCGAATATTACATTATGTAGTGTGGGGGTTGTTTTGGTCACCCAAGTCATTAGCCGATATTACATTTTAGTGTGGGGTTGTGTCTATCCCAAGTCTTAGCTGATTATACATTATGGATGTGGGGTTGTGTCTACCCAAGCTTAGCCGATATTACAATGTATGTAGTGTGGGGGTTTGTGTTACCAACTTAGCCGATTTCCATTATGTATGTGGGGTGTGTCTCACCCAAGCTTAGCATATTACATTATGTTTAGTGTGGGTTAGTTTTTGTGATACCTCTTGGCATATTGAGGGCATTCAGTTAGTGTGTTGTCTACTGGCCGAATACATGTGGGGTTACATATTTTGTGATCTGAGATATACATCTATATTTTTCAGAAGAGTTGATCTCACCGGTCCAATGGAAGTTCCACCACAGTTTTGACCATACTCACGAGGGTGGTGGTAAAACCCTTCCCGAACTTGAGGAGACTAACTGCTTCTTTTCTTAGTCTTTAAGGGATTTTCCCGGGTGGTGTCCTCTGCTTACGTATATTTTTTGTGACAATGCCCAATAGATTATTGTGATGGCCCATTACATGTATTTATACACATATCCACCAAGCAAGGGCCTCTTCTCTAGTATTTAATAATGTACAACTTATACCAATCCTGCCTCAATTCAAAAGCTTCCCATTCACTTATTAGTTTTAATTGCATCTTCTCTAGACCCTTTCCATTTCCTCATAATGTCCTTTTTGTACACAGAATTCCAAAATTGGCCACATGCATTGCCAAATGAGCCTTACTCAAGGCTTTGTAAAGAGGGAGAATACCATTTTCTCCTTGAATCCATACCTCTCTTCTAACAAGACAATATCTTGCTGGTTCTCCGTTGCGTGTCTCAATACCATAGTTCCTTTATAAGGAGCCCCAAGGGCCATTCCCACTAGGGAACTTGTGTCCTGTAAGAAAGTATATACTCGTTACCCTACAAGCTGCGGTAACAGTACCTTGCCGGCAATGCAACTTGTTCTGCGTTTTCTAGCGGTCGCATTGATATAATGAACAAAAACCGATGTCGTATGCCAGGGAAGCATCTCCACATCGCAGATTGATGTTCCCGTGCAGCAGCATTTGGTGATCCTGAGTGGTGGAACCGCAGCTAAGGCTTTCATTGGGGATGTTTTTTCTTAATTTTGTTGGATCAATTTTTAATCACTAATTTGTTTTCAATGAAATGCCTATAGACACAACAACAACAGAGATAAGAAGTAAACAGACCGCGTAAAAAATGTAAGATAGAGTTTCGAGTAAGATCCAAAACCCTCTTTATATCTTAGTTGTATTCAATCACCGTACTTGAAGGTTTAGTCTTGAAGACATTTCTCTATGATCCGACTGGCTTTTCTCAATTCAGAATGACCTTGTCTCAAGAACTGTGCAATTATATGACCTCTGGAAAATCCAATTAGCAACACAAGCCAGTGTTTTGGGTCGTGATTGATATGGCTAAGAGGTGTTATAGTACCGCCCAAGAGTAATGTCAAAACAGCATTGGAACATTGGCAGACAGTTGGTTGCGAACGCCCCCCACCTCTGTTTAGCTTGGTTTCTTTATTTTCAACATAATGGCCTCCTTACCACTCTCTTGAACCAGTCATTTTCCTTACCACTATATGTTAACATAAATCTTCACAGGTATGTCCTTTAATCCCTTACGATGCAGTCACGGCTGAGTCCTGACCGTGGAATTGTCTCTTCTGTGCTGGGCCATAACGTTGATGCAGTTGCTGTTTGTCTCCCCCCACAGTTACAAATCATAGCATTCTCCATTTCATGCACTGCACTGCGTATATGATGTTCGCTTTTCTGTGTTTCGGTATTGGGTCTTTAGGGGATGTACCAGTGCTGGACCGTCAGTGTGTTGTTCGGTTTAAAAGCAAGCAGGGATCTGGTGTTTTTTGAAAATTCTTCTTAATTTCTTCGGAGACCACCCTGCTAAGTGCCACAGATTCAGCACAAGATCCTATCTGATTGAGAGATCCAGTCGAATGACTCGCGAAACGTCTTAAAAACACTAAACCTCAAGTCCATTGATCTATTGAATAAACAGATATACCCATTGACCTGGTAGATGAATTATTACAAGATATACCCATGACCTGGATGAAGAAATATTACAGATATACCACTGAACCTGGATGAATGATATTACAGATATACATGACTGGATGGATGACTATTACAGATATACGCATGCACCTGGTGAATTGAATATTACAGATATACCATATGACCTGGATAATGAATATTACAGATATAGCACTGACCTGGAATGAAAAATGAAATCTTTTAACCCAAAGATTATACCATGAACCTGGATAATAATATTTACAGATATACCACTGACCTGGATGAATGAATATTAAGATATACCATGACCAGAGTTGGATGAATATGTAAGATATAGGACCATGACCTGAATGGCCAATATTAAGATCTACATTACTGGATATATCCGATTCCCTTGACCTGGATGAATGAAATTCACAGATATACCATGACCTTGATAAATGAATATTCCGATATCCATGACCCTGGAATGAATGAATATTACCGATATACCTGACCTGGATGAATGAATATGACATATATACATGACCTGTGGTAAACAGATCACGATGGATAATATTACAGATATACCATGACCTGGATGAATGAATATTACAGATATACCATGACCTGGATGAATGAAATATTAACAGAGATACCCTGACCTGGATGAATAAATATTACCGATACTACCATGACCTGGATGAAGATATATTACAGATATACCTATGATAGCACTTACGATCGACTGGATTGAATATTATAACCAGACGCATGTAATTCAGTCCATGAACCTGGATGAATGAATATACAGATATCCATGACCTGGATAATGAAATATTACAGATATACCATACCTGGATGAATGAATATTACGATATAACCATGACCTGGATGAATGAATATACAGATATACCATTACCTGGATAATGAATATTAACAGATATACCATGACCTGAATGATAATATTCATATACCATACCTGGATGGATGAATATTCAGATATACCATGACCTGATGAATAATTTACGATATACCATGACCCTGGAGAATGAATATTACAGATTACCTGACCCTGGATGAATGATATTACAGATATACCATGACCTGGATGGAGAAAGATTTACGAATATACCATGACCTGGATGATATAATATTCAGATATACATGACCTGGATTAGAATATATACAGATATACCATAGACCTGGATGAACTGAATATTACGATACTACGCATGACCTGGAGGATGAATTTAACATATATACCATGACCTGGATGAATGAAATTACGATATACCTCTGCCCTGGATGAATGAATATTAACAGTATACCATGACCTGAAATTAATGAATTACAGGATATACCATGACCTGAAATGAATAATATTACAGCTATACCATGAACCTTGTATGGATGAATCATACAGATATACCATACCTGAATGAATGAGATATACAGAATAACCATTACCTTGAATGAATGAATATTACGATTCCATGACCATGGATGAATGAATATTACAGATATACCATGACCTGATTAATTGAATATTACGTATCACCATACCTGGATGAATGAATTTAAAGTTTACCATATACCATGATACCTTGGATGAAGGAATATTCAGATATACCCATGACCTGGATGGATGACTATACAGATAGTACCATGACCTGGATGAATGAATATTACAGAATATGACCATGACCTGGATGAAATGAATATTACAGAATATACCATACTGGCTGAATGAATATTCAGATATACCATACCTGGATGGAATGAATATTACAGATATACCATGACCTGGATGGATGAATATATATCCATACTATGATTATACAAACCATGAACCTTGGATGAGAATATTACAGATATACCATGACCTGGATGAATGAATTATACCGATTGTACCATGACCTGGATAATGATATTACAGATATAACCATGACCTGGATGAATAGAAGATTACAGATATACCATGACCTGGATGGATGAATATTACGATTATACCTGACCTTGGATGGATGATATACAGATTACCATGACCTGCGATGATAAGATAGCATGACTGATGATAATACAGATATACCATGACCTGGATGAATGAATATTAGCAGATATACATGACCCTGGATAATGAATACTAACAGATATACCATACCTTGGATGAATGATATTCCGATATACCGTGACCTGGATTGGATGATATTAACAGATATACCGTGACCTGATGGATGAATATTACCGATATCCTGTGACCTGTATGAATGAAATATACAGATATACCGTGCCTGATTGATGAATATTACAGATATCCGTGACCTGGATGCATGATATTACAGATATACCTATGACTGGATGAAAATGGAATATTACAGATATACCATGACCTGTGAATAATATTCGCAGATATCCCGTGACCTGGGATAATGACTATTCAGATATACCGTGACCCTGGATGATGAATATTACAGTCATACCGTGACTGATGGAGATATTACAGTATATACCCGTGACTGGATGAATTAATTTACAGATATAACCGTGACCTGGATGAATTAATATACAGATATACCATGACCTGGATGAATGAATATTACAGATATACCATGACTGGATGAATGAAATTACAGATATAAAACCGTGACCTTGATGAAAATGAATATTTACAGATATAAGACCCGTGACCTGGATGAATGAATATTACAGATATACCGTGACCTGGATGGGATGAGATATACAATATATACCGTGACCTGGATGAATGATATTTACAGATATACCTTGACCTGGATGCATGAATATTACAGATTCTACAATGACCTGGATGAATGAAATATTACAGATATACCGTGACCTGGATAATGACTATTACAGATATAGCCGTGACCCTGGATGAATGAGATACGATCTACCATGACCCTGGATGAATGAATATTACAGATATACCATACCTGGCTGAATGAATATTCCAGATATACCATGACCTGGATGTATAATTTACAGATAGACCATGACCTGGATGGATAAATATTCCTATAGACCATGACCTTGGATTGATGAATATTACAGATATACCATTACCGCTGGATGAATGTATACAGATATACCATGACCTGGATGAATGATTTAAGATGACTACCACCATGACCTGGGAATGAATGAATATTACCGATATACCATGGACCTGGATGAATGATATTCCAATCTACCTTTACCCTGGATGAAATGATATTACAGATATACAGTGACCTTGATGAATGAATTTACAGATATACCATGACCTGGATGATGAATATTACAGATATACCATGACCCCTGGATGGATTAAATAATTACCGATAGGCATGAACTGGATGAGTTAGATATTCCAGATATACCATCGACCTGGAGAATAATATACAGATATACCGTGACCTGGATGAATAATATTACAGATTACCATGACCTGTGCATGAATATTACAGATATACCATGACCTGGATGAATGAATATTACAGATATACATGACCTGGAGGGAGAATCTTACAGATATACCTGTGACCTGGATAATGAAATTACAGATAGACCTGACCTGGATAATGAATATTACAGATAGACATGACCTGGATGAATGAATATTACAGATCTACCATGACCGGATGAATGAAATTACAGATATACCGTGACCCTGGATGGATTGAAATATTACAGATTATACCGATGACCTTGGATGGATTGAATATTACGATATACCATGACCTGAGATGAATAGTACAGAATCTAAACCATGACCTGGATGATGAAATTACAGATATACCATGACCTGGATGGATAGTATTACGATATACCATGACCAGGATGGATGTATGTTACAAATATACCATGACCTGATGAATAATATTATCAGATATCCCATGACCTGATAAATTGATATTACAGATATACCCCTGACCTTCCTTGAATGATTTACAGATATACCAATGACCCTGGATAGGATGATATTACAGATCTACCATGCCCTGATGGATGAATATTACAGATATACCATGACCTGGATGAATGAAATTCCAGATAACCATGACCTGGATGAATATACCTTTACAAGCATATTCCCCTCTTTCAGTTTTTAGTTTTATGTTTTTGGACAAAAAAAATCATTTGCTTGGCAAATTCTTATTTGTACTAATGCTCACAAGAATCCCACTTGAAACCTGTATATTCTATAAAGCTTAAAAGCTTCTGAATCTATATAGGTTTTGGTGTCCTGTGTCATCTGTTTGTAATTGATAGAACCACCAGGTCAAAAGCCCAGTTTAAAGACAAGACCTCTACAAATTGAAATAACCTCCCATAATCCTATCCTAACCTATAAAGTCAGCATAGTCCAGAGGGTCTAAAATATTGTGGCCCTCACCGTCGGGGAATCTTTCTTGAATCCTGTTGTATTATTTCCTTAACCTTAACCTTCCCTCTCCATCCGGTCCCACTTTCACATTCTGTTTCAGATGTTACATTGGCTCTTGTGGGCTTTATGAAACTAAACCTAGGAAAGGACCCCTAGCCGCTTAGGAACTTTTCAGTGTGAAGGTTTTTTAGTTTTCCTCTGAGAGAACTGTGCATGAACACAGCTGCAAACCTCGTATGAACTGAACCAACGTTGAAGAAATGTGGGCCAAAATTCCTCCACAACAATTCGAAAACTCAATTTTATAATAAAAACAATTGTGTAATTGCCTGCTAAGGGGACTATATTCTCAACGCTATTAAATATGGTGAATTTAGTTTTTCACACATCAAGCGTCCCTCCGGTTTGTTAAAATAAAGACACTGTGGATCTGGTGTGGGTGTGTTTTAGTGTGAAAAATATAAAAACATGGACACTCCATGATGTTCTGACAACAACAGGACGATCAAATGCATATTCAATTGCAAATGGGGAGTTTCACCACCATGAACATTACTGGAATGGTGGCCGGTGACTAGATTATACTGCCCGTATTGATTGTTCAACAATAAATGTCGAATTCAATGTGAGCAGGTTTATGGCCAGTAATATATAAAGAGATTGAAAGCTATATAGATGATAAATGATAGGTGGTGATTATAGAAAAGCCGAGCCAGTAGTACATATGATGATGACACTCAGGTCATTTGAGTCATACTGCAAGTGCTGATCTATTTCGATCCATTTCAGCTGATACAGTTACAGAATTTCTCAGCCAAGAATCCATCCCTGCGACATACTCTTCTTCCGATGATAAGATTTCCAATCACTCTGTCATCATTACAATGTCCCAATCCAATCGGGAAGTTTTTTTTCAAATTGGAAGTTGGGAGGAACCCAGATGTGAGGGAAATGTTCGAGTGGACCAAAGAAACAAACCGTGTGTAGCCTCTGACACTGGTAAAAGATTGTGAGCGTTGTAAAGGTGATTAAGAACGGTAACTTTTCAAAAAAAAACCGTTTTTTGTTGGACGTTACCCAAGTTCTTTTTATTCAATACTCTTTCATATAAAACACTTAGAAACAGTAAATCATGTTTACCTTGGCTAAGTAAGTGCTGTAAAGTAGGCCAATAGGGTTTTTACACGGTATTCGTGTTCACATTTTTTTTCTCTCTAGCTTAATGTCACAGGGGAAAGGCATTGTTTAAAATGGCTATTGGCTTCACTCCCACTTACTTACCTAACACCCCCCAGTGAACCCAAAAAAGACGTCCAAAAAAAACGCTGGCTTTCTTATTTTCTGGAACATGTCAAATTCAATAGAGTGTTTATGGTTGTAGTTTGAATGAACCTTTCAATTCACAAGGGTGATGCCTCCTTTTACTGGGAATAATCACTCTTTTGGTAGTTCATACAGCCCTGACATTTGGAACTTGACCTTGTGGAAAAGCGGTCTGGTTTAAAGGGAAGTGGTAGGGGCATTGATGACTAAGACCGTACAAAACTGTATCTTAGATAAAATCTTCATCAGATTTCCGCTAAAAATTTTATGGTAAATCCATTGAACCTGAAGATGCAAGATTTTATCTTTATCATAAACGATTCATTACTCTCCCAAACCATTCCTGGAAGTCAATATTGTTTTTACCATTTATTTTGTTTGCTAGTCTGGGGCCCTAATAACATTCCAATATATAGAAAAGAAGCTGCACACGCCTATGCACTAGCATGTGGAAGTTAACACAACAAATTCCATTTCGGGGGCCTAGCCACCCTTCATCACATATCACTTGGTAACATAGTGCAATACACAATTTCTAAAAAAAAAACAAACAAACCCCCCCCACTCCAGGCTCCGCCTGGCAATCCGGGGAATCCAATGAGATTTCAATTGACCCCACCCACTGTGGGCCCATCTGGGTTGAATGTGCAAAGATCCAAATAATTCCCAGAAATGGATTTTATTGGACTTCGCACATCAACCCAGATGTGCCAGCATGGGGTGGGGTCACTTTAATCTCATTGGATTCCCTGGAAATGCCCAGGCGGAGCCTGGAGGTGGGGGTGGGGTTTTGTTTTTTTTATAAATTGTGTATGCACTCATATTAGAAGTATCTGATGAAGGGTGCTAGCCCCCCGAAACCATAATTTTTGGTTTTTACACTTCCACTAAATGGGTAAGGACCCTTTCCTTTTCACGATTGGCTGTTGCAGTCACTATTTCTTTTTCTTTTGCCTATAAACATTCCTTGTAGTTAAAGCTATGCTTCTATCCATAGGATATATCATAAATCAACTCAATAATAAAGTCCTTCTATGCCTTTTCCTCTGTCTACCTGTAACTATCTATGGTGCACCACAGGAGGTATAAAGTCACCAATCTTTCCAGAATTATAGCCCATCTGTTATTTAACCCTTTATTAAAACTTGTCTATGTAAATAGGCTAATTTCTTTTAACCTTCTTCTCTAGCAGACGTCATTAAGTTCGATTGTTGGAAAACGAACCCGTTAAGTCAGGGGGAAAAATAGTTCAATAAAATTCGATAAAATACATTTAAAATACAATGGTAACTTACTGTTTATGCTCTGGACCTGGCCAACTGGTCTTGGGAACACCTACATTCAACCAACACTTGTTTACATACTAACTTATCGACGTTTGGGCTATTTTCAGCTTCCACTTTGGATTTTTGGAGATTTTTTAAATCGATTTCTACATTTAGAGTTTAGGGGCCATATTTGGGGTTACCGAATCCGCATTTGTGGGTTATGGCTATTCGCTATAACCCACCTGTTCGATAATTATCAAAAATAATGTCCGCGGTTCGAAAAGCCCAAAGTTCGTAGCTCGAAGAGTAATAAATCAAACTCGGGTTTCGCGTTCTAGCCACCCCTAACATGTAGGGTAGGAATCCCTATGCACTGATTGTACATCTCGACACCCCTCGAGGGCTTTTTTGGGGGTGGGGGCATAGTTGCAATTTTTGACACTTCCCAGCTATTTTTTAATTTTTAAGGATTTTTGAAAGATAAAAAGACCTTAATCCAACAGTATACTGTTTATTATGTGTATCTTCTCAGCACTATGTAACAAAAATACTAACAGATTATGCAGTAACCTCGGTATACAGTATATAATTAGCCTTTAACAGGTTTATTCATTATACAACTGTTTTATAGAACAGGCACCGAGAACAACAATCCGCACACCAAAAAAGTCCATGTACAAACTTTGAAATGTACAATATGTAAATAAGAAAACAAAGGATATTGGATCTTTACGGCCATCTGGGTTTTTTTTCTTCCTTTTTCTGACATAATACAAGTCCGTACACTGTCTCTCCTGTGTGGAACAGTCCTTTTTTTTTTTTTTTTTCAAATGCCTGGCCGGACACATCCTCTGCCATTGCATTAAAAAATACAAACCCTGGTTTTTTTTATTATTTATTTAAAAAACCAAAAGTCTTTGTCACAACCTTTTCACTGATTCCTCAGTGTACTCACCGCACAGAGATTCCATTTCAGAATTCCAAATCTCGAAAACCCAAAAAAAAAAAAAAAAATCCCCCACATTATAAATAAACAATCACCTGATGATATATCCATGTGTGTTTGCAACCAAACTG
Source organism: Hymenochirus boettgeri (assembly GCA_019447015.1). NCBI lineage: Eukaryota > Metazoa > Chordata > Amphibia > Anura > Pipidae > Hymenochirus > Hymenochirus boettgeri. The sequence goes on along the minus strand of JAACNH010004705.1, from coordinate 11,794 downwards.
TTTAAAGCAGCCATTCTGCTGCAGTCTTTCTGTGCAGAGCATGTAGCAGCTTTTGTGCACTTAAAAAAAAAAAAAAACCAAACCAAAAAAGGATGAAATGTCTCTTTACGACTGGCCCGATCTGTAGAAGAACAATGCTGTGTTGCTCCTGCTCTTTTCCAACAAATTCTTTTTCTTCTTCTTTTCCTTTCTTCCTGTCTTTTTCTCATTGTTCTTTAACCTAAAAGACCTCCGTATGAGTTATATATAGAATTGATTTTTGTGTGTAATTGGTAGTGCATAATTACAAATGAAATATTTAGCTAAAAATATACCCTATTATCAGGTCTGAGCACAACTAATGCTGCATGGTACAGCGCGCATTTTACCCATGCCTTTACCGTCCGCTTGTGCCTACAAACCACACAATGCTATGCACTATCACAGCACAATGCACCTACAGGATATTCATTAACGTGCTTTATTGTTAAAAATTTTGCCTTAACAATCAGATATTTTTAATATTTGGAAAGCTAAACACTGAATTGGTTGGGGCAAATTTACTCACCTTTTTACAATAAGAACTTTTATAGAATACCCCTGCTAGTGTGCCGGCCAATTGCCCAACACTAGTGTGCTCTTTTTAACGCATCTCGATCGCACATAGTTCGGCCTAACCACTATGAAAATATAAATATCCTACAAGCAAATGTGACAATTGTTAAAACTTATCTTGTATTTCAAGGAAAATCTACTGGCACTCACTTTGTATTATATACTATCACGTTTCGGTAATACGAGCACCTTCATCAAAGTCACATTAGATGGTTGATGAAACATGGTCCATCTGGCGCAGTGGCCATGCATCTGATTTGGTGATGGATTGTGGCTGTGACATCCTATGAAGGTGCTCTTATTAGTATTACACAAACTTGATAGTGTAATAAAGATGAATTTAAAAGTTAAGTGCTCTGAGACTTGTGATGGAGGATGAGGCCCCTGACATCTTCTTTCAATCACACCTGAGTACATAAGAAACCAACTGAGTGCACAAGGAAAATAAAATGAACCAGTAAACTTTATATTAATTCGAACATCCTTGTCAAGTTGGGTTTGTCATAGGTAGAGGTGGTTGACGGGTTTATGATCATTTTCTAACAAATATACAAAAAGTCCTTAACTAATGATCCTTTCTGGCTCTTTCCACAGGAAACACAGCCATAGACTTTCCACCATCCATTACCATACTAGTCTCCTGGCGGTTTTCTGGATATTTTGCCTTTCGAGATTGCAATGACAGGTAATTTATGGTCTTAAATGTTTTTTTTGCTATCAGCAAACCCAATCCCCTTTATTTTCATTCCGAGCCTACTGATAAACCGGTTAATAGAAGTGACCCCAATGAAAAACTGAGGACCACGCACCACTTGAATCTGCGGAAACATGCTCCACTGACAACACTCGGGGACCGAACAGCCAATAGCATCCATGTACGAATGTTTTATAGCCAAATTCTTTTGTAGAATAATGACCTTCCGTAGTGGTTCTTTATTAAACTAACTAAGGGTATTTAGATTTACTTGCCCTGCTTATCTATAGCTTACATTATTACAATTACACTTTTCTCTTGTAAAAAAAAAGCAGCCAGTTTGATTGAAAAGAATCTAGCCCTCAAAACTAATGTTTGTAGTTCTATCAGTCTCCAAAACCACAGGACAATTCACCTGGTTAATACAATAGCCGCATACAGTATCTCACAAAGTAGGTTTTCAAAAACCTCACAATTATTGTAAAATAGTTATCTTTTCATGGGACAATACTAAAGATGGAAACATTGATACAATGTAAATAGTCCACCCTTTGGGTTGGGGCCCATCCACACACTGTGGCTATTAGCCAATGTAGTAGAGGTGGATAACCCAAAAAGACCCCCAGTTACTCCTCTGCCCAGGCACAAACATAGAGTGGGTTGCAACACTGGTTGTTTTAGGCAATCCTTTATGCGCGCATCCCATACTACATCTTCCATGTATGTGATAACTCATAAAGGAAATTGCTAAAAACAATGAGCATCCCAGTCATTTTTTGCTGTGCTTAAAGGGACACTAACTCCCCTAAAGCCCAGAAAAATAACTTTTTCCGTCCCTTTGGTATTAATTACAGGGAGGGGAAACGCTATTTTCCCACCTCCCTGTGAACTCGGGACCCTGGAACTTACCTTACAGCCGATCCACTCACAACCGCTCGCCGCTCCTTGTTCACCTACAAGCCGCTCTGCCCAACCGCGAGCCCTATCTTAGGCGCATGTGCCCCACTACAAAAGATATGGTGCTCGCGATTGGGATCGAACAGCTTGTTCAGTGGAAGGATCTGCTGTGAGTGGATCAGCTGTAAAGTAAGTTCCCGGTCCCCCAGTGTCTATTATCACAGGCGATGTAATAACGCTCTCACCTCCCTGTGAATAATACAAATGGCGGCAAATACTTATTTTTCTGGCTTTAGATTCCTTTAGTATTCAGTTGTATAACTGTATAACGTGTAAATATGCCGTCCCCTCAAGTAACCTCCCAACAAATCCATATTGTCTAAAACCGCTAGCAACAAAAGTAATAGATGTCCAATTATGCTCATAGGGGCCCTCCAGCGACAGTTACCTGCCAACATTCCTGCAATGTTCCGCCGCTGCTGGATAACCTTTATGATCAATGTTATTACGCCAGTAGCATCAGTCAGAAAGGTGTGGTGGCTGTAGTCCAGAATAGCGCGGAAGCTGCAGTGTAAATGGGCCCCTTAGAGTCTAGTAACTCCATTGTCACATGCTCACATAGACACTTGTCTGTGGTCCTGGGCAGTGCGTAAACAGGAATCAACTATGTCCCCTGACAAAACTATAATGGGGCCCTATCATTGCTTCAGTGATTTTCTAGGAGGCGGATATAGCTGTCCTAGGAAAAATAAGATGAAGGGGCCCCCCCTGGTTGCAAAAGGTCTACTCCCCTGGTAGTAACCCCGGTCCTCGGTTCACACAGGGACTTCTTCCTGTTAATATGAGAAACTCCCAGATCCTTATAAATAGCATTTTACAAAATAAGGGGGAAAAGGATGGGATGGAAAATCCGTATTTAGTTTATAAATTTATACTTCCATTTTGGAACTCTAAAAAACTATTATATAGATAGCTCGGAAAGGATTCGGTTAACATTATGGTCGCACTAACGTGCTAGCAATAGTTTATAAATAACTATCCCTGTTATGTCTCTCCACATGTGTGGTAACTTAGGCCGATACTTTGGCAATCGAATGAACTCCTGAGTAACAGGGTGTATGTGTTCAGTCGGGCAAAGTTAGTTGAATCTGCGTTGGAGGATGACAACAACGCCTGACGAACTCATACACACATGCGATTGATCGAGGTGTATGTAAAAGATTTAGTCCAAAAACTCCCAAATGATTATCTGACATTAAACCACAAACCACAACACCCACGCCACACACACCACACACACACAACATATATTGAAATCTGGGATTTGCTTACTAAGGTTAATGAACACATTTTATTTCATAAACCCTGTAAAAAGGAAAACAAACGGGTAAGAAAATATAAAGCATAAATGGAAGTTCCATTTATTGTCAAGCAGACAGAACTGGCATTTTAATCTTATCACCGTCTAACCATCATAATTATACCAGCCCCAAGTCAACGCAACCAAAATTTAAAATGAATACTCCGCCATATAGCGAACCCCGCGTAGGCTGAAACACAAAACTTTAGAGCTCTATTCCTTGATACTGATGTTGCGTCTGTTCCATGTGACCACGCGTAATTGGTCAAGCAATCGAAAATCATTGAAGTACTTGTTTAATTCTAAGTGTTTTTATTAAAACATTTCGACATGACATAATAATGATTGTGATTTCCCTCCGTTTAAATAACAATCTTTCACTTATGGTCAATACACTGTATTTCATGATGCTGGATGTCTCTAGGTCAAATTAATAATTGTACATATGTATTTTTCGTCTGGCACTTCTTTGCATTGTGACTGAATGCTTTAACCCAACCTAAAATCAACAAGGTAATTGCTGCCAATCTGCAGTGAGATGGATCAAAAAAAAGTTCTAAAACGTTTTTTCAGTAATTCATAATATTGAGTAAACGTTGAACTCTTATTGTTTTTATATTCTGTTTTTAAAAACAGCAAAGTTTAGTTCGAACACACAAAGAAATTAATTTTAATAAAATACTCAAATGAAGGGCTGCTATCTGATGTTAATTCGTTCACACTACACCATAGACCTTAAGAGTGCTTATTGGTCATTCAATAGCAAGTTCTGAAAGCTTGCAGCCTATCCCGGTGTTTTCGTTTGATTCCATTTATCCTTCCTTCTGGTGAAATGTCGCCTCGTGTGTCATAGTAGGTAACCAAATGTTCTAACAGCAAGTGGTGCAAGACCATAATTATGTTCACACTACTGAACTGAACCAATTAAGATCAAAAGATAATGAATTATTTCTGATTCATAATATCATATAAAAAGGGAGATACCAAACGCTCTTCTCATGTTTTCCCCCCATCCTCCTAATATTTTTTAAATCCTAATTATTGCCAATTTGGGTGGGCTTTAAAAAAAACCTGGGCAACATATTACATTTATGGATTACAAATTGATTAGTAATATGACGGTGTTTTCTTATTTCGTAGTAATGTACCAACAGTACATTTTCGAACTTCAGATTACCAATGGTTTAATAATATTGAATTCTGAACAACGTTTGGAAATGCAGTTCCAAGGAATTAAAAACAAACTGTGTGCTATTTTGTCCCCAACCAATCAGAATTCTTTCTTAAACATTGGAATGCTTAACATCATGATTGGTTTGTCAATTAGCACCAATTTAAACGATAATTTTTATTGAATAACCCTGCTTGTACCTTGGGGAAGTGTCACTTCCACAAAAAAAATCAAACATGTTCCCAAGGGGGCAATCTAATAATTTTGTTTTTGAATCTTTCTCATCCTAAGTTCTTCCTATTAAACAAGTTGAGCTCAAACCAATTCATATAACATAACTAAATCCGCATTACAGTAGTGTATATAGAATCTTCTCTGGCATAGACTGCACTACGTATTCAGTCTCTCATGCAGCTTAAGTAAACACAAGGGGCTTCTTTAACTCAAAGGAAAATAAATTATTATACATTATACTGTAGACCAATGCCCAAGCAAAATGAACGAACTCTGTACTCACCATCAATAAAAAGCCAATGTAATAGGGGTAGGAGGGATGTACGATAGCACACAAGTACATCCACACTATCGAGTCCAGTCATTAATAATACCCCAACGTATTTTACCGTTAAACTGCATAGAAACCCCCCCCCCCATGGTATGGTGCCGCTACTTCCATGAACTCTGGTTGACGCTACTTACATATTCCACAGTAGCTTCTAACTGTGGCCACTGGTCCCTGCGGGAAATGCACAAGATAGGTTTGTCTTAAATCACAGCCCTAACGAAGACATGGATGGAGAATAGAATTGGACCTGGGTGCATGTAAATCTGATAACTCGCAATATTTTCACTAATACAGCAGTTAAAGTTTGGTGTACATACCAGGATAGCAAACCTGCAATCCATCAGCTATGAGGCCAACCTTTCTAGAACAACACAACCCTACCCAAGTATCTCCACGGATAGGCTAATTTACAGATGGAGTCAGGTACCCTTGTCTCTCTCCCTACCAGGTAAGTAGCATTTTTACATTTTTTTCCCAAGCACTTATTAGCATGTGCAATGCCTGGCTAAACAAATAACTGATTTTTTTCATGGATAAGACCAACGAGTTAACCTATTGGTGACATTTTTTTTTTGCTTAATATATTTTGTAGAATTCTTATGGTCTTGCTACCTAATGATTATTACTATGCCGTTACCCTGTATTCTAGACGTTGTAGCACTTGTCTTGACCGTGCTTCAATAAAAATGCTGTTTAGTTTGGACCTCAATAAGGCCCATATAACACTATACCCTCATGTACTTACCTTGTTGGCAAAGAAGATGTTTATATTTTTTTTATTAATAATATAATAGAATCTCATCCTTAAAGGGATTTTATATTAATGCCGTGATCTCTTTATCATAAGGACCATAGAAAACTGTCCTGTAATTTACTCTTGCGAGGAGATTGTGTTTGTTTTTTTTTATTAATAATTAAAATAGAATCTCTATCCTTAAAGGGATTTTAATTAATGCCGTTTAACTGAATCCCCAATAAGGACCATATAAACAGTACATAGCTCAATTAGTCCTCAATATCCGTATTATACAAGAATGTTCCCCTGTCAGGCAATTCATTCTATCCTGCACAAAAGTCCAGTGCCCTCCAAGACCCTGCAGGAGGAATTCCGATGGGTATTGCACTAATTAGTGGTGAAAGGAGCAGGTTACTAGAAAAGCAATTGTTTGAAAGTAATACTTATACAAATGGAAGAACACTGAGAAATCAACCGCTGCGAAAGAAATACAGCCCAAACATTGTCCGCACACGTAAGTCATGTAATTTCCATTATACACAGTGACCAGACATTTACTACGGCACTGCGTGGACACAAGGAAACCTGTTGTTAGTAGGAGTGAAGAGCCATGTGCACATGTGTTTAGTAGCTAAACCACTTAAGGTTTAGAACCGGGGGGGTTTTTTGTCTGATGTTGGTTTTCTGTTTATTTTTCCCTTCTGAGTCACGGAGGCCAAATAATATTGTGGTTTCACATCACGAGTTTATTAGCCAGGCCATCGGAAAAGTGTCCTACTGTGGACGAAACATCTCATGTGCGTGTTCCAAGCACTTAACCCACTGGATTTATGAAGGGGAAAACATTCTCCATGCCCGTGAATCGAGATCTGTATTTTGTTTCCCACCGAAGTGTAAATTAGGTTATATGATGTGGCTCTAGGGTGCTGAACCCTAACAGGACAAAATCCCCAAACCACCGGTAATTAATAATGGTTAGAAAATAACTGCTGGAGGGCACATACTATTGAAACAGGATATCCGTAGATACGTTGCTCCTGCCCTGTGATAAGGTGTTCTCTCGAATTCCCACTGTATAGTTCCTCTGTATGGAACTTACCACAAGAGTTCACAGCTCCTTCTTTACATGTATCTACACCCGAGCACTCGCGGGTTCCAACCTGCATACACATGTATACAAACGGCGTTCCCGACGATAAGCTGCCCTTGTATGGGCACTTTACGTCCAAACGGCCACTCGTTTGGAATCCACTTAGTGGATCGGCAACGCTCCCCAAACGAGCGCACGTTCGGGTCAGCACCACCTGCGATTCGCACACGTGTTACGAACTTTAAATCTGTGGGCCACACTTACCATTCACTTTAAGGGCCACACTAGCTCATTTTTTGCCACAATTTGCGTTCTCTTGCCTCTGCGATCTGCAATGAGAGATTTGTTTATAACACATCGGCGTAGAGGCCCCCTGTGCGTGCTGCGATAACTAATATACCTTGAAGGCTTTCTAACCCGTACAACTCACCATTTTTGGTCCTCGGTTTTTGTCAAAAGTGCCGACTGCACGGCACAATTAATATGATTTCCTTTTTAACCCCTAATCCCCTGTAAAAAACCCTGTGTCTTGTGCTTTCATTGTGTCCTCAGCCCACGCCCGGAAACGCGCAATCACATGTTACGTATCTCGACATATTCCACCTATTGGGATTTGTGTGGGCTTGCAAAAATAAAATGTGAATGCATTGGGCTTTGAAAAAGATCACAGCACATGCAATTTGCCACCCCTGTAAATAAACCTGCATATTATTTCCATGATCACAAACATGACCGATAATTCATTATACATCGCCAATTTGCCTTAAGTCCTAAAAGCCACTCTAAACCATTTTATGTTACGTGTTTCGCAAAAGTCACCCAAGCACACTTCTGTAACATGATCTGGCTTGACGCTCTAACCAAGGCTTTTAACAACCTGCACTGCTGTTCAAAACCCAACCAGGATTACTCAAGCCACATGAACTAGTTATATATAACCCCTAAGAAGTTTTTAAGGCAGGAATAGATATCACATAATCATGGGCAGTGTAGCATGTCTGAACCACGTCAGTTCATGCATTATTTAAAATGCAGTGTACTTTGAGTCATAGCTATGCCTTATACCCCCCTTTTTTTTTCCCCCCTTCAATCAATTGACCAGGAGCCACGGATGAAGATAGAAGATATTTACCTTTAAAGGGTAAGTCCACCCAAAATAAAACTTACATACAGAAATCACCCCCTAAACGGTAAAGTTTTAAATGGAAATATATAAGTCTAACCAGTAAATCCTGCGAATGTCCTGTTTCCCCTGTTCTGCTCCTGGTTTCTTACCAGTTATCACGGCAGTTATGGATTTGACAGTGACTCACAGCAAAGACCGAATGTTAACCCCTGCTCATTCGAGCATTGCCCAGGCTCAGTACGGCAAGAGTTTAAATTTGCCTCCATTTTCCAATGTGCATCCAGAAGCAAGCATGGCATACATAATTGCATCATAGGAAACCTATGTATAACCACATATGTTAAGAGGCACATTCTTTTAAAGAAAATGTTTCTTATGGAGGGTGGAGTTGTCCTTTAAAAAGGAACCTACAGCACACACTTGTTGCTTGTATTCCAGACAATTAAGTAGGGAGATCCCCCTGGCCCTCACTCCCAGGACAACCAAATCTTCAACACAAAAAAAGTATGGGGGAGTCACACTACATAAAGGTGAATTCAAAAAGTTTGTTGGAACCACACATACATTTGTGAATTCCACCTTATTCCACACAACCTTTGTGAATTCACCTTATGCCACATCATACATTTGTGAATTCAACCTTATGCACACATACATTTGTCCGTCACCTTTATGCCAATCACATACTTTGGTCATTCACTTTATGTAGTGTGCTCCCCCGTACTTTTCTTGGTTGAAGGCCTCTGGCAGCAGCAGTGAACAACTACAGTTCACATTATCATGCATGCAGGCTAGAGTTAAAATCTGACCAGGAAAGGGTTGGGACCGTCAGTGGTGATACGGGAGGATCGCGTTGTAAGTATTTCCTTAGTCCGTGGATCCTGATCAATTGATTGACGATTGGGGCGGTAAGAACATACTCCTAAACCTCCCGGGCTTCAAACAATACATTAAGGAATAGTTCATTTTTGATTGGACTATTCCTTTAAAGGAAATCTGGTACGCATAAGCCTGGTATTTTTTGTATTTAAGTTATTACTATGCTCCATAATTATAATTATATGGCCATAGTATAATTCATCGGTAGTCCAAGTTTTTCTCAATTTTCCTATCCTTAAAGGCATTTATACTGCTGTCAACTACACTCTGCCTTAAATGTTCCAGCGTAAGGACCTGAATTGCCACCCATGTACCTCTACAGGAAGTTCTACTTGAAGTCCCAGTCTTCCTTCTTCACGTACCCGTCGCTGGAGCATTTTTTAAGGGGGAGGTTTTTTTTTAGTATATACTGTAATAGCTGTTTTAATAAATCTAATAATACCAGAAAATCCAATCAGAATTTGCCTATCAGCAAATGTCTATATTCAAAATATGGCCACTTATTCTGTTGGTTGTGAGATTAACTCAGTCAGACAAAAAAAAAAAACTTTCGCTGTTGTTTACAGTTGAGTAATAAATAAGGGAGTCAATTATGATGTTCTGTGGTGCCAACATATGAGTATAGGGAGGTTAGATCATTCCAACGAACCTGCAATGAATTTTGCTCTGATACCATTTTTAAGAAATCTACAGCTTCACCTAGTAACCTAATCCTAAAAGAAATATTCCATAACAACCAAATTTCTAAACAATTAAACTTCCTTCCTTCCACCCATGGCCATAGCCTGCTCAGTGCTCCACCCAGATCTTGGGGAACTAAGAAGAATTATATAGTCAAAACTAGCTCTTCAATAACTCCAATATCTAGTGATGCCAGAAAAAGGAACGACTGGGCTGCAAAAACCTGGCTTTGCACAGTTGAAAAATTTAATAAACCAAAAATATTAGTTTTATTGGGCAGCTCTCTTTAACACAAGGTAAAGTGACATCCTAGAAACTATGGTATATGTCGGTATGGCGTTTTTCCATGAAATAACAGGGTTTTTTTCATGAACTTCAATGCAGGTTTTGAAGTTTCCTTGGCAACATTCAAGTAGTGCCACTCACAATGTCACTGTAAGCGCATTAATAGTTCAGATTTGACATTCTGTGGCCAGTGCACACGCCAAGGTGTCTTGATCTCTTTTTTTTTTTTTTTATAAAACGTTGAGGTAAAAGAATTTTGGCCTTATTCCTAAAGATAATCCTAAAAGTAATAATAACAGACCCTTTAAAGTATAGTTTGAAGTTGAATACATACATACGTCAACTAGTCCAAACTACTCGGGCAATACCCACATTTCCCTGCCTAAAAGCTGATCATAGGACAGCAAAAAAAAATATCCCTGGTCAACTGTAACTATATGTATCAAAACAGTAACTTGTCAGCCTTCCTTGTTTTTAGTTCCATCAGTTTTATTACCGTTCTCAAACAGTGAAAAACCATTTCTGAACTTGAAGTATACTTCTTTCTTCCGTGACTTGGGTGTCCACGGTCCTCTGGCATGTTCGCATTGGGTAACATGCCCCAGATAGTGTTATGTATGGGCCCATTAATGTTGGTTTGAACACAGTGATCATATCGCACACGCAAGCGCATTTTCCTCCAGTGTACTACTTGTAACTCTTCCCATCTGTCTTCAGATTCAACCTCCCTCAGTCCCCGGTGGTATTAATGGAATTGCCTGCCTTTCTCCTGAACCCTTGGGTCCATTTCCAGAGGGCTGGTAAATTTGCAGAAATTCAACAAAAGATTACTCTAAATGTAGAGTGGAGTGATACTGCTAGTAGAATTCCTTGAATTCAATACAGGAATGAAATATCTTTTTACTTTTTTTAACCTTTATTCTTCTTTAGGTTGGGCTCATTTTAGGCCTTAATTCTTCTAGCTCACAAACCTCAGAACTCCTATAAAAATTCTTACTCTGATTGTAGTTGCACTAATTTTATGACTCTGGTGTAATGGAAAGTCGGTTTAGGTCTGGCACACACAGTGACTAAACCCAATATTCCTATGAAGACCGAGCTGATAAATAGTTGGTAGTCTGTTGGTTGGGAAATCTAAAAGGGAATTGCTGGATATTTTGGTCCGATTAGCAGAGACTGTCAGATTGCCCCTGGTTTTCCAAAATGGCCAACATACTTTAGCCATGATATCCAGTAATTTCTCCCACTGACCAAAATTTTGTTTGGATGTCTAATCAGCTGAACATATTGATTCGCATGTATAGCAGTTGCTAAAGGTTGCTCACAATGGACAATCATTTTCTGGTTAAAACCATGGGGTCATGATTCATCGTATTAATCAAATAGCCTATCATTTTAGTACTCTCTACTGGGGTAAGTGACTGTTCTTGTGTTATACTACTGTTTTGCAATCACTTTTTGCATTGACTGTGCATATTTATCAGTTTTATACTAAATAATTCATTACTTTGTATTACATTTGTAAACCTTACTTGCCTATAATTAAGTGATTTTTTTGTAACCAGCCATCTTTTATGTTTTCTAATTAATACTTGCTTAGCCGATATTACATTATGTAGTGTGGGGGTTGTGTCTACCCAATCTTAGCCGATATTACATTATGTAGTGCGGGGGTTGTGTCTACCCAAGCTTAGCCGATATTACATTATGTAGTGT